>BHFT01043666.1:0-46160 GCA_004320025.1 Laticauda laticaudata | reverse complement strand
CAACTTTAAAAGCACTACAATGACATGGGATAATACCCGAAGGAAGCTGAACAGCACATATATATATTATACTACATCAAATCTCATACTGATTGGTGAGAAAGGCCTTTTATACCTTTGATGATCAAAGGTATAAAAGGCCTTTCTCACCAATTTCTGAATAAACATTAGATCTATATTTGACTAGCAAAGCATGGATCTTCTTAAAGAGCCAAGCAAACTCACTCAGCTTCTCAACTGCACGTTGATATAAAGTCCATTCTGTATGTCAGTTCTGTTGTTTTAGAATCTCAGGATCCCTTTACATTTTTAAAAATGATTGAGGACCCCAGGGAGTTTTGGTTTGTGTGGGTTATGTCCATTATTAGCTACTTGTACTTAGTAAGTAGTTATAGAAATTAAAACTGAGAAATTAAATAAGTTATTTGACTTCACGAGCCGTCTGAAAGGGTCTCAGGAACCTCCAGGAATTCCTAGATCACATTTTGAGAGACATTGTTTTTTTTTAAATAACCACTTGATTTTACTTGGAGCCAAGATTCCTGGCAGAATGAAATAGCTACAAATCAGACACAAGTCAAAGTAGCAGACAGAAGCTCAACATGAATACTTAAATGGATAGAAAATAATTTTTAAGCACTATTTAAAAAGACTGAGGGATGCTTTTAAGGAATGTGAAATAGAATGAAGGCATACCACTGTCATCATAGTAAATGCCCACATCTCCTGTGGCTGTGAACATAATTTCATCCATCTCAGCAGCCAGGGCTTTTCTGTGGTTTTCAGACAATGAAGAGAGCTTCTCTCTTAACACCTGAATCATCTGGATTGGAAATGGAATTGTTAATGTGTTTACTAATTCCTTTACACCAACTCACTTAATCAGCCATGTAACAGTTATATAAGATATTGATGAGATATTATTGAAAACTATGCTTCCATTTCTCCCTGCCATTTCAAAAGTCAAGTATTATTTTAAACATCTCAGTTTTGCTTTAAATAATTATTAGATGAGTCTGGTTATGGTTGATTTCCTTTGTGTGGATTCTGAAACTCCCATTTAATGTATAAACTAATAATTTGGGAAGGGGAGAGAACCTCTTTCAATGAGTGGCTATTGTAGACATTACTTACTGATGAGGGAATAGTCTTCTATAACTAGTCTCTCACAACTTTTCAGTGACCATTCTAAATTCTGAAAAAAAAGAGTAATGAATGGTTTTCACACTTACACTGCAGCATCCCCATAGACATATGATCAAAATTCGGATTCTTGGTAACTAACATGTATTTATGGCAGTTGCACTGTCCCCAGGGTCATGCAATCACCTTTTGTGACCTTCTGACAAGCAAAGTCAATGGGGAAGCCACATTCACTTAACAACTATGCTAATTTAACAACTGCAGTGATTCATTTAACAACTGTGGCAAAAAGAGAGTGTAAAGTGGGACACAACTCATTTAAAAGCTGTCCTGCTTAGCAACAGAAATTCTGGGCACAATTGTAGTTGTTAAGTCAAGAATTACCTGTGTGTCCTTAAAGGTACCCTTATAAAACATTTAATAGTTCTATTAAACTTAGTCTTTCTTCTAAAAGCCATTCAAAGCTGATGCTGTGGAAAACTGACTCCAGGTAAGATCTGCTAAGTGTTCCACAATTGAGAGAAAGTCATGCCCACAATCTTTTGGAAGGTCTTGGATATTCAGACCATCCTTTTTTTTTAATAAAAGTTATTATATTAAAACTGTAGGCACTTCTGTTTTGGAAATGAAATGGCATGAAAGTTGTAAAAAATAAATTAATTAAATCCTACTTTTAGAAATGATAGTGCAGCTGAAGTAGATAAAAACTAAGTTAGAATAAAGGGAATAAACAGTTATATTGGTTAAATTACACCGAAGAGAAAATATAACCTGACTGTTGGCCCTTTAAGAAAATCAAATGTAAGTTGTCAGTTTCTAGGAATAAAAAGCCATCAATTTTATATGCTATTTGCTTGTTCTTTAGGAATAGAATATAAATCCAAATTGTTTCTTCCACTTTTTAATTAACTTAAGGCAATGGTTTCCCTTCTCACACTCTTCAATACACAGAAGTTCAATGCTTACAATTTTTAGCCAACATATAGGAGCTGACATCTAACAAATGCATTATGTTGTGAAAAGCTGCCTGATATTGTCCTTTGTAAAAAGAAATGTTTAAGGAACAGTGAGGAGAATCTGGTTTTTCACATATAAGAAATATTAAATATTTACCTCTTTTGATACAAGTTCTTCCAATACATCATATTTACACTGAGAAATTAGCCTTGAAACAACAGTAAAGGCCTGGAAAACAGACAAATGTTACTTTAATTAAGATGAAGCATAAGTTTGCAGCTGAACTACATAAATGTGCTTCTAGTGAAAACATTATTTCTAGTCTTTCAGTATTCTCAATTTGAAATGCAGAATCCTGCAGAAAAATGCAGGTTCTATAGACTAGAATGTAATGTATTGTTGTCTTTGTGCATATTTAAAAAGTAAATAGTTTAGGTTCATTTAATGCAAAATACAGAAGGGCATTGTCCTTCCTTTTAATATATAACACCCCGAAATGCAGCGCGGCGGTTCAACCAACGACTTACGTGCTTCGCCCCTTGCATGAACTCCTGAACGCTGAAGTCGCGATCGAAGTAGGTACGGATGAGGAAGAAGTAGAGGCGAGTGCGAAGCCATCTCAAGGGGTTGGGGAACCCCAAGAAGACCGCCCGCTCCTCCGTCCTGGAGTCGCCGTTGCCGCTGCTATAAAAGCGCGCGGAGGGCAGCGGTCGAAACGGGTATCGGCCAGAGGGCGGCAGGAGGTGCCCGACCCTTCCGCGGTGTGCGGCTGAACCTCTCTGGAGGGCGGGGAGCCCCCGCAGCTGCCAGCACCAGCAGCGCCTGCAGAGGACTCCTCGGGTCAGCCCCATAACTCCCCGCCTCGGCCCTCCCGTCATGCCGCGGCGACGGAAGAGACGCGAGTGGGGAATCGACAGGTGGTGAGCCGGCTTCCCCCGCGGCGAAGGAACGGGCTTTTCGCCGCCTCTCGGGCCTGCAGGAGGGACGGGACGGGGGGCTCGCTCCGCCCTTGGGTTGTACAGCAGGGGCCAGACTCTCCACGCGGGGTCTCCTCCGACGGTGTTTGCGCCCTCGGGGTTGGGGGTTTACTGGTTTTGCGAGGCCTCGTTGCCAGCGGAGGGAAATCACCGCCGGACCCAAAGGAGGAAGTGACCGAGCGGGGACATGGAGAGGCAGCGAGTCCCGCAGTATAGCGGGGTTTCTCGGGACCGTTTTTTGCAGGACGTCTATCCCCTGGTGGGTGAAACCCGGAGGCTCAAGCGCTTTTTTCCCGTTTCTAAAATAACGTGGCAAAGAAAGGCATGACACAGAGAATCAGCGTCGTGTAGTGGTGGAGGTGCTGGCCAAAAAAACCAGACTGAGTTCTAGGCCGGTCTGAGCGCGGTCCACTTCACAGGGTGGTGGTTATGGGGAAAATAGGCAGGAGTAATTGGTATAAGTAAAAATTAAAAGGGACAAAAATTTATCAATTAAACTATATAAAGTACTCAGGTGGGTCCTTTGTTTTTTTGACTTCAGGGAAAAGAATACATTTTTATTTAATCCTGCCTTTAATCAAATATTTGCTGTGCTCTTGTGTGGTTAATATTTACATCCTAAACCATTACCAGGTGCACATAAAGCAAGGCATGTTTTCCTTCTCCAGATAAAATAAGATGAACATAATTAACCTTTTCTTTGTTAATTGTCATGTTTGGAATTTTTATTGCAGGCTAATTTTGGTAGCGTGTTAAGTGCACTTTCAGAATGGATTTGTTCACAACATGCTAATTTACCACAAATGAATAAATATTACTTCAGCAGTCTTTAGCTTCCTAGAATTCTTCTTATCTTATTTTTCTGAGTTTTGCCTTTAATATTTAGATTTGCTGCTATGTTCTTTCAGTACTTTGTTTCCTGTCTCTTTCATAGATTTATTGAAAAATGATCTAATTAAAGTATGGACTTGAATCTATAAGGTTCAATTAACTGTGTCTAGATAATATTATTTAGAAATCAATTTGCTTCAAAGTAGTACTAAGAATTAGGCTGGAAAGCTCTGTAAAAAGTAAATTAATCAGTACTGTGTTGTAGGGTGTTAGTTAATGCTTATCTTGCTATTAGAATAATATGTATTTCACTAAAGCATGCTCTGTTAGAAAAATCATAAGAGTTAGAAATATAGATATTCATTTTACTGATACATAATTTTCTAAGAAAAGATATGCTTTTCTTAGGTTTGGATAGTTGGGAGTAGAAGATAAGTCAGCCTTTTGTTTGTTTCTAATAGCAAAATGGTGGCATTGGATAACTCCAATAACTTTTTTTTCATTCTCAGAGAAAGCCTGCAGTACTGAAAGGAATAGATCTGGGACCTTGTGTGACCAAATGGACAGTAGATTACCTTTGTCAAGCATCAGGGAAAAAAGAAGTAAAGGTTCATGTTTCCACTGTGCCACAGATGAACTTCCTTAGTAAGAACTTTGTGTATAGGTATTCTGCTCCAAGCTTTACTTTGTTTCTCTAAGTGGGAAGTGGTAGCAACTGAGATGTTGCTGTTCTAGTTAGATTTAGACTTGTCACATGCCATGCTTAGCTCAAAACAAACTAGAGATGTGCCATTTGGGAAGAAAAGCAAGCAGTTATAGAACTATTTGCATTAATACATCTTATGGCTCACTTAGTTTTTCCCGACCTAGATAGTAGGGATTTTGTACTGACAAAATTTATAATTATTATAATTTGTCCGAAATTCCTACAATGTTTTCTATGGCTGCCTTCTCTGTGTCACAGTCAGTCACCCATTGTAACTACAATCAAGTCACAGTATTCTCTAGCTTACTGTCAGACTTATTTTCATTAAAAAAATGAAAGCAGTTCTGCATACTACTACAAAGATGTTTTAAGATAGTTATTAACAGTCAGTCTCATCTGTTTAACATATTTTGATAACTTTTATTTTGAATTTTAGAACACTGCCTTTTGATGTATTTATAAAGAGAGCAGCTGAAATCAAACATTTGGATTATTTTCTTTCTGAGGTAATATATTATTTTTTTACTGAACTGATTTTTTTAATGTAGGTTCTTTTTCAGTTACCAAACTACATTGCACTTGATAAGTCAATTAAATATTAATGTGCCTATTCATTGCAATTTATTTTCCTTATGTTTGCATTTTTAAGGATGAAAAGTATTATTTACGATCACTGGGAGATGATCCCCGAAAGGTGAGTACATTGTATATGATACAAATGTTCTCTCTGAGCTATCCTGGATAATCCTTCAATAAGTTTGTGTTTTTTAACTATGTTTAAATAGAGAGAATGGAGAATCATAAAGCTGACAGAGAAAAGGATTGATTAGTGTTATCACTATTATTTCCTGGAACAGATCCGGAAATAGATGTTTTTGCAAAAAAGGTTCTATCCTACCCTGCAACTCCCTGACTCATGATTTGGAAAGAGATTTGAAAAACAGTATTTCATTGGACAGTTCATCGAAGTTCTGAAACAAATGTTATCTTGTTTACCTATGTTAACTTCAGCAATTCAATATTAAAACTGCTCCTTAACATATTCATGTCTTTTTTGTTCCTTTGTGAAATGTATTTCTTCAGAATCTGGAAATGAATGAAGAATTTGAAGTGTTTCGAATGAAGCCAAATGCTTATTGTGCATTATTTGAACTTGCTTAGTCCAAATATGGATAAATTTGATGGCTGGCCTGGAAACTTGCCTTCTTCTAAATATCTTATTGAAAGCCCAAGCTAACCAGAATCTCTTGAATTGAAAAGTTTTTGCAGTTCATGGGGGAGGAAACTAGCAGACTTACAGTTATGGACTAAGGTCCCTTTTCTTTCTGCAACATCCTAATAATCATTTTCCTCTTCCAGGGGTTTCAGATGTAATTGGATTCTTACATTGCACTAAGCCATAGAATGGTTTGCTTTTGGCTTCAAATGCTGTGTGAACCTTTCTATGATTTCTATATGCTGTTTTATAACTTAACATACTATGCAACTCTAGTCAAGGTAAATATTTTTGTTTCAGGATATTGCAGACCTGAGAAAGCAGTTTCCTTTATTGGCAGATGACATTCAAATTCCAGAATACTTTGATAAAGAACAGTTTTTCTCTACTGTCTTCCGCATAAGTTCAGAAGGTCTACAACTTTGGACACACTATGATGTAAATAATACATTCCTAAAAAATTATTAAAGAAAAATATGCTAAACTGATTTTGATCTTTATGAGAAGAGGACTTTGTGTAATTTCCTTGAAAATATTTAAAAGGAATGCTGTAGGTGTTAAACTAAGTCAGGACTTTCTTTTTCCAAATTAAGATTAAGGATTTATACTCCAAACAATAATAAACCCTTAAAACACAATGAATCCAGTTTGAATGTTAAAAAGACAGCAAAACAATAATTTTTAAAAAGTTGGAGAACATTCTGACCCTTACGAAGTTCTTCAGGAATTCCACCTACAGGTGAAACTCTAAAAATTGGAATATTGTGCAAAAGTTCATTTATTGCAGTAATGCAACTTAAAAGGTGAAACTAATATATGAGATAGACTCATTATATGCAAAACAAGATAGTTCAAGCCGTGATTTGTCAAAATTGAGATGGTTATGACTCATGAAAACCACCAAATCCACAATCTCAGAAAATTAGAATATGTGAAAAGGTTCAATATTCTAGGCTCAAAGTGTCCTAATCAGCTAATTAAGCATAACACCTGCAAAGGGTTCCTGAGCCTTGAAATGGTCTCTCAGTCTGGTTTAGTAGGAATCACAATTGGAAAGACTGCTGACGCTGACAGTTGTGCAGAAAACCCTCATTGACACGCTCCATAAGGAGGGAAAGCCTCAAAAGGTAATTGCAAAAGAAGTTGGATGCTATAAGTGCTGTATCAAAGCACATTAATAGAAAAGTTGTGTAGAAGAAAAAGGTGGCACAAGCAGCAGGAATGACCACAGCCTGGAGAGGATTGTCAGGAAAAGGCCATTCAAAAGTGTTGGGAGTTTCACAAGGGAGTGGACTGAGGCTGGGTCAGTGCATCAAAGAGCCATCACACACTGACGGATCCTGGACAATGGGCTTCAAATGTTGTATTCCTCTTGTCAAGCCACTCCTGAACAACAAATGATGTCAGAAGAAGTGTCTTACCTGGGCTAAAGAAAAACAACTGGTCTGTTGCTTAGTAGTCCCAAAGTCCTCTTTTCTGATGAGAGCAACTTTTGCATCTCGTTTGGAAACCAAGGACCCAGAGTCTGGAGAAAGAATGGAGAGCACACACGGCAAGATGCATTGAAGTCCAGTGTGAAGTTTCCACAGTTGTGTTGATTTGGGAGCCATGTCATCTTGCTGGTGTTGGTCCACTGTGCTTCATTAAGCACAGTGGACCACATTCAGGGTCAACTCAGCCCTCTACCAGGAGATTTTGGAGCACTTCATACTTCCTTCCACAGACGAGCTTTATGGGGATGCTGACTTCATTTTCCAACAGACTTGCACCTGCCCACACTGCCAAAAGCACCAAAACTCTGTCAATGACGTGGGATTACTGTGCTTGATTGGGAGCAAACTCGCCTGACCTGAACCCCATGGAGAATCTATGCAGAAGAGCTGAAGGCCAGTATTGCAGCATCCTGGTCTTCCATAACACCTCAGCAAGTGACACAGACCGCATTGAGGCAGTAATTGCTGCAAAAGGGGCCCAACCAAGTACTGATACATGTGCATGCTTATACTTTTCAGAGGTCCGATATTGTTCTATGTACAAATCCTTTTTTATTAATTGCATGTCAATATCCATGTAATATTCTAATTTTCTGAAATTGTGGATTTGGGGTTTTCATGAGCTGTAAGCCATAATCATCACAATTATGAGAAATCACGGCTGAACTATCTTGCTTTGCATGTAATGAGTCTCTCTCATATATTAGTTTCACCTTTTAAGTTGCATTATTGAAATAAATGAACTTTTACACGATATTCTAATTTTTTGAGTTTCACCTGTATAATATTCTTATTCATGCTTGATACAACTTGTCCATTTTGATAAAACTAGAGAAGTCTTAAATCTAGACTAAGCCATTTCTACTTTGTTCCTATAATTTCAGCTGAAGGAATGATTATTAATAGGATATAATGAATGAGCACTGACACATGTGAAGAAACTTTGAGGCAAGGTGTGGGAGTTATGAACTTGAGTATTGGATAACTGAGGAAGTATGGAGTAGTTTTTGATGAAAGAACTGTGACAAAGAATTTCTCTTATATCTGATTTACTCAGGCATTTGGATTGCTTGATAAAATGGCACCATATCTGTTCTTGAAACTAATACTATGGTATTTATGAAACTACACACATTTAGGGCAGCTTTCTAATTTCTTGTTTCTTAGTATCATCAAGCTTGTTGGTAGTATACTTTGGATTGGATTATGAACATGTTCTGATCTAATTAACTGCTTTTTAAAAAGATACTGTATAGTCCATCAGCTGTTTTATGAGTATCCCTCAATGTATTAAGTCTAGTCAGACATATTGTTCTCCAAATGAGATACAGGTAGTCTTCGTTTGCTGACCAATCAGCAATAATTTAAAGTTATAATGGCCCCAAGGAGATTTAACAATTGTTGTTTGAAGTTCTAACTGTCCCAGCACTACTGATATTATGTGATTGCAATCAGGTGTTTGCCAACTGGCTCACACTTAGTGACAGTTGTAGCATTATGTGGTCATGATTATCATGTACAACCTTCCCTGCTGGCTTCCCACAAGCAGACTCAATGGGGAAGCCAGCAGGAAAGGCCATAAATAGTTCCAGTGAGTTTCTTGCATCCTCCTCCACCTGGTGTTCCCTCCGTGCCTTTTTTTTAATTAACAGAGAATCTCCTATTTCTCCACATAAGGGCAAGAGACTAAAAGTTCATGATCTGACATGGTTTTCAGAGTCATTGTAAATGAGTATTATTGCTAATATGTTAGCTCTAATTTAATATAGCTGCAAGTCTTTTCTGATCACGTGCTCAGTAATGTTTACTGTTTTTATATTTGTAGATAATGGATAACTTCTTAATTCAGGTGACGGGAAAGAAACGAGTTGTACTCTTCAGCCCCCGTGATGCACCGTATTTATATTTATCAGGTGTGTTTCTATGGGTTACCTAGCTTAAAAGCAGATACTACATAAGACATGAAGAACACTCCTCCTGCATCAGATCACATTTCCCTTATTTGTAATGTTCCAGCTTCCACTTTGGTTGTCCAGATATCTCTAGGGTCTGTTGGAATAAGTGTCTCGTGTTCTTTTGATTCAATGTCAGACAAACTCAACTTTGAATTGCTTTTGAAACCTGGATCATATTTAGTAGCTGTCAGTAAACTACCTTTCAGACATTTGGTATAATCCCTTTTTACAACTGTTTAAAGTAGTTATCTTCTATATCAGAGTTCCCCAATCATTCCAGCTTTGCGGCCTCGTGAGGTGTGGGGAGTGGATGGTTCTGCCATTCGCATAAATGGAGCATGCACATGCTTGCCCACGTTCTGAACCTCTGCAGCCTTGTTCCAAATGGCTCAGGGCCCAGTAGTGGACTCAGGGGCACTCTTGTTCTATACCATTTATCTTGCATTGTGTACAATGTTTTTTAAAAATCTTTAACATAATTGTTAATAACAATGGATGATTCAAAATTCTGTTGAGTATTTTGTTACTTTCATTTGTTGTTCATTTTTAATAATCCTTTATTGAGCCTCTTTCCCTGATTCTGTTGTCATTATTCTCATTTGTAAACATTAAAGTTTTTCATAATCTTGGATATCCTTTTGTTTATCCTCCAAAATAACCTTGATTTTTGATAACTTTGTAAACAAATATTAAATTACTGGAACTTTTACTATTACTAAGATCTCTCCTACCCTGGGGCACCCCATCCTTCATTTAATGACCCGCACATCTGCACTGGGGAGAGAAGAGATGAAGGGTCATAAAATGAGGTGCTTCATTTAATGACTATCCTGACTTCTGACTGTAATGGGCAGGCTAATGAGCTAATGAGATGCAAATAGCTAAAGATCAGTTGATAGTTGCTTTGTGCAGTACCATCTCCATTCTAGACGAGACTGAAGAGCAGACTTGCTATTTGATATTTGCTTGAACTATATATATTTCCAAAGTTGGCATGCACTGAATAAAGGAGAGCTACTCTGGAATGAAATAGTGTGATTAATGTCTTTGATCAGTTAAACAGTAGTGTTTCTGAGATTGCAGAGAAAGGATGTCCCATTTGGTGTAATAAAGACTTAACTTAAATTGCATCATACTGCAGTTAATATTGATTTAGTGCTACTTGATAGCTTAAAAGAACTAGAGAAATGGAAAACCATAATTTTGGCACTCAACCTGAAGCACATAGTATTTCCTCTGTGTGTGTGTGTGTGTGTGTATACACACACATACACAGAGTCTTTCTCTCCTGGATGTTTTACTCCTAAATGAGATGTGTAAATATTATGCTGGTAGCATTAAGAATAATACAGTTTAATAGAAGCATTGTCATTGATCATTCATTGAAATCTTCATTAGGCACAAAGTCTGAGGTACTAGATGTGGATAAACCAAACATGAAGAAATATCCTCTCTTTATCAAGGCTAGACGTTATGAATGTCAGCTGGAAGCAGGAGATGTCTTATTCATTCCTGGTAAGAAAACCAACAACAAATTTTCTTTTATTTAAAGGACTTGAAGACTGCCTATTCTTTGGCCTGATTGAGCTTAAAATTTAATCAGTCACAGGAGAATGTTTTTTATGACTGTATGTTAACATGCAGCAAATAGCCATGAATTATAGTGATCTGACTCATTGTGGTAAAACCATGGGTTTTGACATGGTTTTTGTCCTTTTGTCTCCTTATTTGCATATCATGCTAAGCCAGAGTTAAAAAAAATAAGTGAACACACTTCCATTCTTATCTGTGAGAACCTATGTAACCAAATTTTTAATACAAATTCTTAACTAATAAAAACTGTAATTTTTAAATGGTACAGTAAGTTGTATTGTTTAGTAAGTCATTGGTGAAAAAAAACCTAGAGAAAATAAATGAGGCTTTTAAATTCTGAGCAGCACAAAATTATATGGCCACAATCTATATCAAGTGCAAAATTCACTTATGTTATCTATAACAAATTAATTCTTTTTCAATATACTTCAGGAGGGAGAAGACAATAAAGGGAAAAATAAAAAAACTAGCTTCCAACTTTCTTCGATACAGTTACTACTAATATAAAAAGCCTTTTGATCTAAAATTCAAACAAAACATCCAAAAGTGGTTTCCATATGGAAGCAAAGATATAAAAAGTCTTTTCTTTAATCAAAGTAGTTAATTTCTCCATCTCAGCCATCCATTAACTTTAACATCCATTATTACATTATGGCAATCTATATAGGTAGTCCTCAACCTAAGACCACAATTGAGGGGGAAATTTCCATTCCTAAGCTAGATAGGTGAGTTTTGCCCCATTTTACAACCTTTCTTGCCACAGTTGTTAAGTGAATCACTGCAGTTGTTAGGATAGCAACATGGTTGTTAAGTGAATCTAGTTTCCCCATTGACTTTGTTTGTCAGAAGGTTGCAGAAGGTGATCACATGATCTCAGGACACCACGGCTCATAAACTTGGCAATTGCCAAGTGTCCAAATTTTCATCATGTGGCCATGGGGATGCTGCAATGGCTGTAAACATCAAACAGTAATGAGTCACTTTTTTCAGTATGATTGTAACTTCAAACAGTCACTTAAGCCCCTGTCACACTGCACCAACGGATGGAAAGAGGATGTAAAACGGACAAAAAAGCTTGCCATCCGTTGGTTAACGCAATGTATCCGTTCTGTACCACTGCCTCACGTTTTGCTTCCTCTCTATCCGTCCAGCATCCGTTTTATTGACATTCATCCGCTCAGAAAAGTTTGGAGGCTGCTTCTCAAACTTTTTGAGGCGGAAAATGTATCCAATTCGTCGTTCTTGCATCCGCTAGGCATCCTCTACAGGCATCATCCGTTCTGCATCCGTTACGCATCACTATATCCCGCTAGGCATCCGTTCCGGCATCCGCGCAACTCGGAATCCCGTCGGACGCAGGGAGGAAGCGGAACGGATGCAAACGGATGCCTAGCGGATGCAGCATTGGGAAACAAAGCAATTTAAAACGGAAAAAAAATTTCGCAGAGGGGACCTATCTCGATATTAAGGATGTCTAGAGGGATGCCTAGAGGATGCAAAAGGGACACCTAGGGGAAACCTATACTGCCTATAAAAAAGGGGGAGCAACTCATCTGGAATCTCACTTTCAGCCAGCAGCCGCAGCTGTGCAGACCTCTGCAGCCTTCATCCTGAATCTTGCTCTTTTCCACAGCATCCAGTCATGTCCGCACCGTGGGATCGTAACACAGTCCTTTTGTGGCAGCCATGCATCCTTCTGCAACAGTTGAAGCCATCTATCAGGCTCTGTAACACTACTACGGGAAGAAAAAGAGGGCGGCGGCCAAGAAGCGTCTGGGTCCCGAAGATGGATCGGGAGAAGAGCAGAGTAGGATCTGTACACAAGCTTGGAAATTTGGGTTGGGGGGAGCTGAGGGAACGAAGACACTCGGGCATTCCAAGAACGCTTGCATGAGGATGCCTCCAGCCATGTTTTGACAAAGGGTGGTGGGCAGCGGCTTTGAGACCCAGGTTGACGCAAGGCAAACACCAACTTTCGGCGCCAGCCTGGAAACCTGGGCTCAAGGTGGCAATCACGCTGCGGCCAACCTGGCTCAGTTTGGACCACCTTACAGGAGCATGCAGTACGGGCTGGAGGGTGGCCAACACAACACCATCAGCATTGTGGTCAGAGAAAGTAGTATTGCGCAGGCCATCATCGAAGAATACACTGGAGGGAGCTCTCCATGCCTCCACTGAAGAAGGATGGAAGAAAGTTGCAGAGCAGTGGTCATCAGAGGTGGAACTTCCCCCCACCACCATTTTGGAGCCATAGATTGGGCAAGCCACGTGGCCTGCAAAGCGCCACCCAAGTTCGGGGTCCATTTTCAACTACAAGGGCTTCTTCAGCATTGGTCCTCTTCGCCTGGTGCGATTGCTGACTACAAGTTCATGTACATCGATGCTTCAGGCAACGGCTCATGTTTCAGTGACCTCAAGGAGGGGCTGGAACGCAACCCATCATCGTGGGCTTCCCAGATTCCAGACCCCTCTGCCCAACGACACGCGAAATGTGCCCTACTTCATCGTGGGGGATGATGCCTTCTCCTCAGAACCTACCTCATGAAGCCCTAACACTTCCAGACTGCGCTCACACAGTGAAGAGAGGATCTTCAATCTAAGGCTGTCCAGGGGCAAGGCGGGTGTGGAGAACGCCTTTGGCATCCCCTGGCCAACAGGTTCCAAGGTAACTTCTCACCAGGCCATGCAAGCATCGCCACAGACCAGTGAGGAGGATCGCGTGTAAGCTTGCTGCATCCTGCACAAATAAATCATGCGCAATACCCGCTACCCAGTCTTGCAGAACAGGGCTCGTGGACCTCCAACAAGGCAATGGGGACATGGACTGGTGAATGGATGGCAAAGGGCAAAACCTGATAGACACTTGAGGGATGTGCAAGGCCCCAACAGAGGGCCTCACGTGAAGGGAAGAAGCAGCGCAACCTCCCTGAAAACACCTGGTGCAACTCCCCAGCTGGAGCGGTGGAGTGCAAGACAGGATTGATGGCATGATTAATGGATGCTTCTTCAGCCTGTCTCATCAACGGATTGAGATTGGGCCTGTATGTTGGGTGGCCCTACAATGATCAGGGCTTTAATAAAGAGTTGTGTTTGTGTTGACATGTGTTGGGATGATTATGTACATTATTATTGATATAAAGGGGCCATAGGTGTGGCAACCTGGGCGGATGGACCATACAGTCCCCACTATTCTTGCACTGGATGGTTTTATCTATCCACAGCTATTACCCACCCTAAAGGTATCCCTGCCCATCCCACAGGACGCCTGCCCACCAGCTGCTATCTTAACCCATCCCCACAAGCATGCAAAGCTTAAAACCAATTCTAAAAGTTTCCACAAGACTTTTTAAAAAAAAGAATGAAGCAGTGTGTGAATCAAAGATGACTTTATTGAACAACAAGCTTGTAAAAAGAAAAATGACCCAAGTCAGTGTCCAAATAAAGTCCACAGGTTAGCCAGCCAGCCAGTCTCTGGCACTTCTCTTGGTCACTCGAGGTGTGCCCAGTCTCAGGGGTGAAGGGTTCAGGTGCTGTGGAGGTGGCTTGGTGCTGGAGTGCTGGTCTGAAGCACCATTGGGGGTGCCTGGCCCCGAGGGACAACAGGTGACGGTGTGTTGAGGAAAGCCCCCTCTCGGAAGCCCAAGCTTGGGCCCTCAGCCCCGTGATGTTTGTAAGAGCTCCTTCTCTCCATGCCATGTGGTTCAGCCCAGTACGAGGACAGATGTACTTGAGGCCAGCGGCTGGCTGTGGGGTGGAGGAAGTGCAGTGGGGCTGTCTGGTTGCACTGAGACCTGCTGGGTCGCGCATTGGTCGCGTGGGGTGGCATCGGTCCTGGCCTGGGATGGGTGGCATCGCATCAGTGGAACGGTGGAACGGGTGTCGCCACAATGACTCTGTGCCTGGACTGGGAAGGACATGCTGCCTGTGCTGGCTGGACCTCCTGGTTAGCGACCCTGGTAGGTGAGGGGCTGTTGGGAAGCCTTGGAATGGGAGGGACATCACCTGGGTGGAGGATGCAGACCTGGACTGGGTGGGAGCAGGTTCCTCTGGACTGGAGGTTGTGAAGCAGCTCGGTGATCGCGGTCCTTCACCACCTGGTACTGGGTTCCGCCATGTCCCTGCAGGGTCTGCTTTGACATAGGTGAGGGACAGGGCTTTGCTGTTGGAGGATGAGGAAGTCGGTGTGGACCAGCTGAAGAGAGGAGATCTATGCTGGTCCGGAGGTGTCCCTGACTCTCCATCAGGACAAGTGTGGCTCTGCCCCTTCCTGCTGTTCTGGCTCCTCTGCCCTTTCTGTGGAGGTGGAGCTGGGGGGGGGGAGCTGGGCGGTCGCGGTGTGGTGGACGCGGAGCGTCTCCCTTTCTCCCCACTGCCCCAGGGAGTCCTCCAATGCGCTCCACCACGGTTTACAACACCTTGTCCCGGGTTCTCCGCTGTGGAGACGCTCCACAGAAACCTACCTGGAGACGAGGGACCTTGACTCTCACGGGCCGGAAGAGGAGTGGGGTCTCAGCAGGCTGCCGGAGAGAGAGGGTAGTGAAGAGGGGCTCCTGGTGCGTCTCGGTGGCGGATCTCACCTCCAGGAAGCTGCACCTGGCCATTGACATCGTAGGTCTCTCTGTTCTCCCGTCAGCTTAACCTGGGCCTGGCCAGATTTTCCTTCAGGGGCAGTCTGTCCCCGTACCAGTGTGTGCATGTGCTTCCACCAGCCGAGGAGGCACCTCCGAAGTGTAGCTCAGTACTCCTCCGCCTTCTCCTCATCCAAGCAGCATGCTTCACGCTTGGTGTCCCTGTACAGCGGTGTCCCCTTCTGCCAACAGATAGTCATTCTCTCTCAGCCACTCCAGCACCCTCATCCTCGTGTTTCCTCCTCAATGAAGTATTTGGCCTCCTCTCCCGTCCCCGCATCGCCTCTCCTCCCTTTTGCCCAGACGATGGCCTGATCAGAGGGGCTCCGCAGGTAGTAGGGGCTGCTCCCTCCACACCACCAGCAGCAGCAGCACCAGCAGGATAATCATCATTCATTCATCATCAAGTCAGCAGCAGCAGGATCATCATCAGCACAGCAGCAGCACAGCAGCAACCCAGCAGGGATCGAGTTAGCAGCAGCACAGCAGGACCAGATCATCAGCAGCAGTAGTAAGCAGCCACAGGTGCTTAGCGAAGAACCAGGAGCACGAGCAGACCAGGAGCATGAGCAGGACCAGCAGGACGCAGGACGCCAGGAGCTTCCAGCAGAGTAAGCACCAAGCAGAAGCACCACCGCAGGAGCAGCTTCAGCAGAGTAAGCACCAGCGCAGAAGCACCACCGCAGGAGCAGCTTCAGCAGAAGTCAGCACCAGAAGAGCGAAGCCCGGAGCAACAGAAGCCCCAGCAGAAGCAGAGTCCAGGGATAGGGGGCAGGGGCCTGTCCTCTTGCCAGGGATGGCGGGCAGGTTGCTGAGGCTTTTCGCTTCTTCCCCCATGGTTGTGGGTTGCTGGGCTGGCAGGGAGGCTGGCAGGCAAAACCAAGGCTGCACCAAAGGCTGCAGAAGCCTGGCAGGCAGCCAGGCACGAAGGCTGGCAGGCAGGCAGGCACCAAGGGCTGGCAGGAAGCCTGGCAGGAGTGGGAAGCCGGTGGGCAGGAAGCCTGGCAGGAAAGGCATGCACCAAGGCTGGCCAGATGGCGCAGGGACTGAAGAGCTGGCCAGCTGGCAGGCAGGCAGCGGGCTGGCAGGAGGCAGGGAGCTCAGACTGAGTGCAGCAAGGCTGCAGTCGGCAAGCAAGAGGCTTGCAGGCAAGGCAGTCAATCCGTCGGCAGCAGGTCTTTTCCTCCGCAATGTTGACCTGCTTGGTGCAGCTTGCTTCCCTTTATAATCTGCGGGGCCTTACGGCAATGCATCCCCCCCGCATGCCGCAATTAACACTCGGAATCCGTCGGCTTCCGCTTGGCATCCGCTAGGCTTCCGCTCTGCATCTGCTTCATCTACTGTGCATTCCGCTAGGCTTCTGCTCTGCATCCGCTTTCATCCGCTGTGCATCCGCTGTATCCTGTTCCGCTGTCCGCTTTTGAGGTCCCGGAAGCCCTAGTGGATGTGCCATCCGCTCCCATCTGCTTCCATTCCAGCTAGGCTTCCGTTCCGCATACTGCTTTTCCATCCCGCTCTGTGTCCTCCCCCGCCGTACCGTTCTTTCCGTGTTATTCCGCCTCTTGGTTTATGTCAAATTTTTGCCCTCTTTTGAAGAGTGGATAACAACGGATGGAACATTTTTCTCATCCGTTGTGTCTTTTTTACTAACATTTTGCATCCGTTGGGCAGTGTGACAGGACTTTAAATGAATGGTTGTAAATTGAAGATTATCTGTCTTTCTAATGTTACCATATATAAAAACAAAGTCCCATTTTTTTCCCAAATGATTATCCATCAAACTTAGGAAGAAATGTCTCTGGTTTCATTTGTACATTTATTTAAACATTATTTATTTAATGCCAATAATTTGTAGCTTTCTTATATGTCCATCAAAGATGTTAAAAGGTGCCTTCAGAAGGATTATATTTCCAACATATATTTGATACTTCTACATCTTTGACAGTTTTTGTTGTTGTTAGTTGTGAAGTTGTGTCCAACCCATCGCGACCCCATGGACAACGTTCCTCCAGGCCTTCTTGTCCTCTACCATCCTCCGGAGTTCATTTAAGCTCACTCCTACTGCTTCAGTGACTCCATCCAGCCACCTTATTCTCTACCATCCCCCCCTTCTTTTGCCCTCAGTTGTTCCCAGCATTAGGCTCTTCCCCAGTGAGTCCTTCTTCTCATTCAGTGGCCAAAGTATTTGAGTTTCATCTTCAGGATCTGGCCTTCTAAAGAGTAGTCAGGGTTGATCTCCTAGAGGAGTGACTGGTTTGATTGCGTTGCAGTCCAAGGGACTTGCATGAGTCTTCTCCAGCACCATAGTTCAAAGGCCTCAATTCTTTGGCTCTCAGCCTTCTTTATGGTTCAACTTTTACAGCCATACATTGCAACTGAGAAAATCATAGCCTTGATTATATGCACTTTTGTTGGCAGGGTGATGTCTCTGCTTTTTAGTATGCTGTCTAGATATGCCATAGCTTTCCGCCCCAGAAACAAGCATCTTTTAATTTCTTGGCTGCAGTCCCATCTGCAGTGATCTTGGAGCCGAGGAAAATAAAATCTGTCACTACCTCCATTTCTTCCCCATCTTATTTGCCAGGAATTGAGAGGGCTGGATGCCATGATCTTAGTTTTCTTAATGTTGAGTTTCAAGCCAACTTTTGCACTTTTCTTCCTCACCCGCATCAAGAGGCTCTTTAGTTCCTCTTCACTTTCTGCCATTAGAGTGGTATCATCTGCATATCTTAGGTTGTTGATATTTCTCCCGGCAATCTTAATTCCCAACTTCTGATTCATCTAGCCCTGTCTTTCTCATGATGTGCTCTCCATATAAGTTAAATAGGCAGGGTGACAGTATACAGCTTTGCTGAACTCCTTTCTCAATTTTGAATCAATCAGTGGTTCCATGTCCAGTTCTCATTGTTGCTTTTTCATGGCAAAGATATTGGAGTGGGTTACCTTTCCCACCTTCTCCAGTGGTTCACGTTTTGTCAGAACTCTCTACTATGACCTGTCCATCTTGGGTGACCCCGCAGGGCATAGCTTATAGCTACGCAAGCCCCTTTGTGACGACAAAGCAATGATCCATGAAGGGGTTTATTTATCAGATGTTAAATACTAATGATATATCATCTTGTAAAAATTCTTGTTTCAAATTATAGTTTAAAGTATATTTTCAATCCCTTACTCCCCATATTCTCCAACTGATGCAGCATTTTATCTCCTTTTTTGCTCACTTAGTCATTCAGTCTTTAATTCATCTTGCATGTTCATTTTCATTAAAAGTCTATACATCTTGGCAATAATGTTTATCATTAGTACCCAAACCAAATTCAGTTTTGTCATTTGTAAAACCAAAACTACTCTTATGTACTTTAAACCTATCAATTGAACATAAGCAAACCATTGATAATAAAACTCTCCTTTTCCAGTTCTTCTCTTGTTTTTAATTTAAAGTTTTCTTCAGAAAAAGTAAGTCTGCTTAAATCAACCTAGTTGTGTGGTTATCACTTCTTTTCTATGAAAAGGGGTAGCAAGCAAAAGGAATTTTGGACATAAATCTTGCGTTATACCTATTCTAAACCTTCAATATGGCACACCGAACAAAGTAATGTTGAAAATTTCTATTAATTTTGTCATTAGATAGATATGCCACCCATATCTCAAATCATATCCTTCTAACTCCAATAACTGCCTCTTACAAGCAAGTTGATTCTAACATAAGAAAAAGCAATAGAAAAAACAAGCAATATTGAAATATTAGCAGGTGCTAGAGATGTAGCCCATGTATGTGATTACATTTATGAGACTGCATTAATATATTAAAAATGAATGTAGTAACATAATACATGATAGTCAAAATTAATATATTTATAAATAAATGCTTGTAGCATTCTATGCATAATGAGAGTGAGACTTGTCATAATCCAGTATAAGATTAAATGTCTGAGGCAACATTTCATATTATATACAACTGGAAGATCACTCAGATTGCAGGAAGCTTCCATTTGGGCTTTCAGTAGAGAATAGCAGTTTTTGTATGGATAGGTTGAACCATATACTTCATTTTACAAGTTACACTATTCTGCATACTGTAAGGGGAAAATTGTTTGATCTATTGTAGCTAAAATCATGAGCCAATAGCTTACGCCTTTTGATAAATATGCTAGTCTAAAGAAATGCTCCTCCTCATTTTTACTCTGCTCATTTAAATTGATGTCAGACCCATTATATGATTGGGTTAGAGCCAAAAATAACTGCAACATCCATTTTATTTATTAAAATTTTCCAGATATGAGAATTTTGGCTACTTCCAAGGATGCATGACTGTTCTTTCATCTGAAGCTATTTTTAGCACATTAGCTTGGGTACTAGCTGGATTGGTAGGTGGTCATTTGGAGATCAGATGTAACCTTTTTCTTATCAATTTAGATTTAATAAGGTTGGAGTGATGATCACTATAATTTAAAGGAATGCTCTTTGAAGTAGAATAAAGTGCCTCATACATAATAACAGTTCATGGTAGCTATCTGCTAATTTGAAAACTCTTGGCATAACCATCAAGAGGTCAATTTTTAATTTTCAAAATTCAAGGAATCCATATCTGAACAGTTTGAACACCAATGAGATTTGCACATCTAGTACAGCTAATAATGATGAGTTACAGTTACTTGATATGTATCCTTAGAATTATAAGTTTCTTTAGACCTCAAGCTGGAAAGCATACATGAGGCAAGAAACAAAAGGAAAGATAAAAACACAATGTTAGGAATAGATTTTTGAAGCTATACTCTGGATGCCACTTGAATCTAAATTAGTTTGTTAGGTGAAATGGGAGCAGTAATTGGGTGGGAGGGGGTCAGGGCCTCCTGGGAAGCCTGAGCCCTTACCTCAGCAGGAAGATGATTCATAAGAATGGTGGTATTCACTAGGGTTTTGAAGTCCATTCCTCCAATGTGTCAAGGGAATTCCCCTCTGGAGAGATTTGCACATCCCTCTGTGCACTGGAGGAATAGACCTCATGTCTGTTTAAAAAGCTAGTAATTGCAATAGTTCAAGGAGGCTCAGAACACTGACATTTGCTAGTATTTGCTCCTTTCCTTTGGGTAGGAAAACACAAGCAAATATCAGCATTCTGAAAGGCTCAGAACAGAAGGCTGGCATTTGCTGGTGTTTTTGGCAAATTTGAGGATTGTTTCTCCAGTGTGTGAGGATTTCCCCTCCCCATACGGAGGAGAGTTTCCTTGGTGCACTTGGGAAATGAACTCACAGCATCCCCTTTGCTTACAGTCTTCCCTACTGGCTTCCACATTGACTTTCTGGGGAAGCTGGCAGAGATGATTGCAAATGGTGATCACAGGACACTTGGCAAAGAGTTGTAAAAGCAGACAGGGTTGCCAAATGCCTGAAATGCAGCCATGTGACCAGAGGAGGGCATTCCAGTGCAGCATTTTATGATGGCCAGAAGTGCCTTACGGTCTTCAAAGACTCATTCTGAGGCTGTCATGACTGTGAATAAATGACCGGTCCTAAGTCAAGGATTACAAGGGACTTTCAGAACAGTTTTGGACATGCAGGTTGAAGAATCAGCAAAAAAATGGCTTTAACTTCATTCACAGGGATTTCTAGTTTGAGTTTTTTCTCAGCCACAACTCACTACTACAAATTTCCTCTTAGTGGTCTAAATCTAGCCTAAAGAATCTATAGTCCCAAGTATATTTTCAGAACAATTTTCAAATCTTCAATTTATAGTACCATGGTATATTTAACATGTTTGCAAGATTGAAGCATCTTCCTGTAAAACTGTCATTGTAAAACAATTACTGGTTGATGACTAGAAATTAAATATTTTTTCAGTACACATGTAAAATATATTTCATGACTTGTGGTTTCCCCACCCACCCACCCTCAGCCTTGTGGTTCCATAATGTGACTTCTGAGGAATTTGGAGTTGGAGTCAATGTTTTCTGGAAGCAGCTTCCTTCTGAATACTATGATAAAACTGATACATATGGAAACAAAGATCTCACTGCAGCATCAAGAGCAATACAGATTTTGGATAGAGCACTAAAAACCCTAGAAGAACTTCCTGAGGAATACAGAGACTTCTATGGTAGGAGAATGGCATTACGCATCCAAGACAAAACTTACAGCAGTAATTATGAATAAAAAATATTTTTGAACACTTGTCTTAGAAACATATATTAAATTATCTCTTGTGAAACAATTAATAGGATGGCCATTGGTGTAATTTGTGCAAAATATTTCATTTTTGTAAGTTCTTGCCCTTTGTGTCTGCGTAACAATTTTAGATACTTGACTTTTCCTTCTGGCCAGGACAGCCTCTCTCCAACTGATTATGTCCAGTAAAGTATCAGTACAATCTAAGCTACTGATTGGAAGCAAAATTTGTAACTGGAATCTACAGTATTTATTTTTTCATGCTTAGAAAATAAATTTAGAGTCTAAAAATAAATTACATTTACTCAGATTAGTACTGAACAATGTACTCTGCAGTTTAGTAAACATCAAAATATTTTATTGAACTGAATATTTTTTTAAAGAAAGCTATCTTTAATACGATACTACTTTCCATTTTTTTGTCCAATTATCTTCTGATTCTCTATCGAAACAAAAGTATCTTAACTCCATTCAGAAAAATAAAGTTCAATTTATGTCAGTATCTACTGTAAGAAAAACATAAAATGGATTTATAAAGCCAGCTTTCAAAGTTAAATATTTCACATTGAAAATATTGGCACAGAAAATTCAGTATATCTTACACTGTGACAGTTAATGAGCTGTAGTGAAGGCATTCAGTATATTATTTCTCTCTTTCTTCAGCCCCAAATCTTTCTCAATCTTCAAGAGCAAATTTGGGAAATGGATATAATATCCTAATTGTAGATTGAATTAATTTCTCCAGAATACTGTAAAACTCACCTATTCTTCTGGCATCTTTTAATTCCATTGTGAAGCAATATGTGAATAGTGTTTAGTAAAAGCTGGATATTTTGGTTGTAGACTTTTAATTTGGAGAGGACTAAATGACTAATTTGGAGATGACCAGAATTTTATTTTTAAAACACGAAGAAGACTGCTTCAGAATAGATTTCAATTGCAACAATAGGAAAAATCTCAATGGAAGGTATGAAAAGCAAAAATCCCTGCATTTTGGCTGCACAAACAACATGAGATTTGACCTACTTAACATCCTAGCTTTCCCTCTTCCATGTGCACATCCCTTTGGAAATGCTGAAGTAAGGGGAATAAATAAAAAGGGGTCAATGTACAATATCTCAAATTCACCCACACTGAATTATTGGATCAGGACAAATAGCCATTTCACATTGATACTGATGTGATAAATTTGCATCATCTTTACACAGTATGAGATGGCATCAAAGTCTATGCTAAAGGTCTACTGCTAACAAAACACAACTTTCTTATTCTCACAGCTCTCATGACACCAGAGAAGGAAAAATGGCTTCCATGGAACAAGCATATCATTAAATTCCACCGATTATAACCAAACAATAATTTTATAGCTTCCTCATGTTCAAAAGCTGTGTGGCTTATACAATGGATAGTAAGCACACAGTGCTTACTCTCGCAAATAAGGATACCCATTTGTATTGATTCCTCTACCTTAACTTTCTATCTCATTTTAAGAAGTTACTTTTGAAGGGTGTCCTTGCAAAACACAGAATATGGAAAAATGTAGTTAGGAGGATGTTCTATGAAAATTATCAAACCTTTTTTGTTGTAGCAAAAACAATTTAGACACAGTCTTTGACTTTTAACATAAGTTTTTTCAAGCAATAATTTTAGCTTATTATCTTTCAACAATATTTTGTTCATTAAAGTTTTAAGGCAGGGGTCCCCAACTCCTGGGCCATAGCCCACTACCAGGCCTTGAACTGTTCAGAACTGGGTAGAGAAAGTGATAGGCGAGTGTGCGCGCACATCCTCACTTGCACAAGCAGCAGGCAAGTGCGTGCACACACACCCCCATCTGCGCAAAACCATCCCCCCTCCTTCTCCAGGGCCACAAAGCTGAAAAGATTGGGAAATTGTTTTAAGGGACCCTATTGTTTTCACAAATCATTTAAAATTCAGATGAATTCTCTATTCTCCAAATTCCATTTTCAGATAGTGTTCTGGTTTCTAGTAATTAGCTTTCAAAGAATGTATAAAAGTATTGATGGATTAATACTTTAATTTTTAACTACAGAAAATCAAAATGTTTTACATTGGTGATCCTTCTCTCACATAATTGCCATTTTATAAGAGAATGCTGCTTGATGTTCCTGTGCTATAAATAATAACTATATGCTACTATCATTTTTCCAAAACTTACAGTATTAATATAATTAATTACATGGCTTTATATTCAGCAAAGTAATAATTACAGTTATAAAAATTCTAACAGTCTCAAGTTATAAAAGCTCAACACTGTGAGCGTTAAGCTTTCACCATTAATATGGAATGTTAAACCGCATGAAAGTGTACATTTTTGGTCTCACACACACAAAGTTGTTCAATTCTCTTCCAATGCCCGCCCCTGAAAGAAAAAAAAAATACAACATCTGTAGAAGCTTGCAATGGTTAGAAATTGCAGGGCATCTCTCTGGCACAACAGTACAGTAGTTATTCACCTTATTCCCAAGGTTAATATACGCTTATTGCAATGAAGATAAATACTGTCAAACTAACCAATTTACCGCATTGCTTGTGCTAAAGTACTAAATGTTTAGAGTAGCTTTATCCCATCTAAATAACAGGATTTTATTAAAAAACAAAACAAATTTCATCAAATTAGAAGAATTTGAAGGTGATATTTTTATACCTATGTTTGAAAGTTTTGCTCATTATAATTCTAGACAAATCTTTCCTATAACATTAAATTGCTCTTAAATTGGTTTTTCTCATCATTGCCTTGTTCAGATCAAAAGCTGTAACTTTCTGGTGACTTCAGTTACAAGCAGTAGACACATCAAATTCATCTTACAAAGCATATACAATATTTCCTCTTCCAAGTATTAAGAAAACACAATATTAAACTTGAAGTTTAAGATCTATTTTGCAGATACAGTATAATGGCATTATTAACATATCAAAATACTTCATGCACTTTGAAGTGATTTTCCAAAGAAGGTGCTTCATCACCAAAATGAAGTTGGCTATTTATATTTGCACCAAATTCCTCAAGAAGTTGTACAAATCTCTTGTGCTCTTTTCCAATCCATGTTCTCATTGTATCAAATACCTGATATGGTGTGACATGAGCATTAACTGAAATTCCACTCTGTGAAAACTCTCTCAGCACATGAGGGTATGTTACCCAAGTATTACTCCCTCCAGAATGACCGCCATCCAACCAGTACATAGCTTTTATATTTTGGATAAAAGCATCTATATCCTTGTCCTTTTTTGCTTCTTTCAGTTCATGAAGTAATTGATTCAAGACAACACAACCTTTACTGAATCCTATTAATGTGAATGCATTTCTACAAATAGCAGAAGGCTCATTAAAGCTCATAGCAGAATTGCTAATATGTTCACAGTGTTTCTCTGCTGCTGGGCAACCATTACTAGTTGCAAAAGTAGGTAATTCACAAGAAACTGCCTCTGTATTGTCGCTGAACTCGTGCATGTTTTTCTGAGACACCAAAAATTTTTGAGCAAGTTTAAATGCATTAACTAGCAGGGCATGAAGGTGTCTGAAGGCTCCAAAGTCAGTTGTATGTTCAGGTGCTCCAAATAAATTGCTTGCCACAAAATTATCATAGCAGCTGAACTTGTGCAAATGCATACGGGAACATTTTATAATCCAAATGTAACTGCCTGGAAAACGATGACCAAGAATAATTGCAACATTTTCTAAGCACCATTGTTTCCACTGGAAATTCTCTGGATGACAAGCCATAATTTCATGATAGTTCTGAAATGAAATAAAGGCATTATTTTAGAGGAAACTATTAGAAAAAAACCTGCAGGTCACATGCAGAGTAGAAATAACACATTTATTCTCATAAAATTTGATGAATGCATGCATTTGAAATGAATACAGCTGTCCCTTTTAAGATATTCCAGTCTACTTTAACTTATCTGATTTTTTTCTGAGTATGTATATATGTATGTATATAAGTATGTATTCAATTTCTCAGTCAATGACTGGGTGGCTTACAAGTAAAACCCCCCCTAAAACACTAAAGTATTTTAAAACAATCAAATAATAAAAACATACAAATTGAATATACGTAGCAGCTGAGATACTTGGCCAGTGTAGTGTTAGCAGTAAAGCCAGGGAATGTGGCCCTTAACATCTTCAGTACCCAGGGCTTTGGAACATAGCCAGAACAGGGTTGGGGACTTTCTAATCTCCGAAGGGAGGACGTTCCACAGAGCAGGGGCCACTGCAGAAGAAACCTTCATATAGTCCTCACTAGTTGATACTCTTTGGCTGATGGGATCTGCAGCATGCCCATTCTGCTAGATAGGGTTGGATGGGTAGAGACTCTTAGAAAAAGATGGTCCCTCATATAATCTGGCCCCAAGCCATGTAGGTCTTTAAAAGTGACAACCAACACTCTGAATTGCCTGCCCCCAGACACAAACTGGTAATCAATGCAGCTGATGCAGAAATGGGGTTACAGGTGCTATATGTCTTGTGCCATTTACCATTTGCATTCTAGACCAGTTGAAGTTTCCAAATGCCCTTCAGGGACAGCTCCACATAGAGCATGTTGCACAAGTTTAAATGAGAAATTACAAAGGTGTGAGTTACTGTGAGCAGGGCCTTCTGATCCAAGAATGGGTGCACCTGGTGTATCTCCTGAAGATATGCAAAGGCTCTTAGCCATAACTGCCACCTTCTTTTTGAACAGGAGCAGTAAGTCTAGGACTCTAGGAGGATTTCCAGATTGCACAGTGGGGTTTGCCTGAGGTTGTATAACCCCATCCAAAACTAAAGATGGACGAGTCTTGGTCTCTGGAAGCTGTTTCATCTTTCTAAGATTGAATTACAGCCCATTGATGTTAAATGCCATCGAAGCCTTTAAAGCTAAAATGACTTAGGATATCTTCCAACACTTCCATTTGTTACAAAATACTCTGGAATTTGGGTAGATATGCAGCACTCTGCCTTAACACCAACCTAAAAAATGGAGACAAATATCTTCTATTTTAATTTGCATCTTAGAAAGCTGGAACTCTCACTGATTTCTCTACAATATGAAGATCCTTAGATCTTCCATTATTAACCTTTTCTGAACTAGGTATTGTATATTTTTAATTTCAGCTGGCTTAAACCTGATTCATTCTGCTGAGCTGTAATTATAACTATGGTTTTTCTCCTTGCCACCAATTTAGCCACAAAAGAAAAAAAAAAAAAAACCCCACAACCACCACAGAGACAACAGCCTCATTTCTTTTACTGTGGAATAAAAATAAATAATGGGCACCATGGAAACCCTTTTTGGTTTAAAAACGACACAAACAACCTCGAGCAACTCAAAAGGTTGGCCAAGATCACCGGTGCAAGTCAAGCTTTGTGCAAGATATCTACAGACTCCATTAGAAAACAAATAAACTTGATTTTTATCCAGCACATTCCTGAAGAGTTTCGACTTGATTTTCACTTTCAGGAGCATCTACAACGGTGTGCCCGTGAAACTCTGAAATGGCAGATTTTTAAGTGCCAATCGTGGCCTACAAAAGAGGTCACGGTTTCTTCTGATGACCCTCACCTGACTTAACACCGGCCAACTTCCCCTCCCTTTCAGTTTTCATTCAGAGACCTGAATTTTGCCAGGAAAGCACAAGTCACGCGACAACAGAAGTCCGAGGGAGAAACCCCCGCGTCCGTGCACCCCCCAAAAGCAACTCCAGGCCATTGGCGTTTCTTGGGTTGCCTTGTTCCTCCGCATCGTTGCTCACAGCCAGGCGCCGCCGCCGTACCTATCGGGGCTGCGCCGTTCCCTCGCTGCTCACCGAGCCCCGCGGGGTCTGCGTTCGCACGTGCGGCTGAAGCCACAAACGAGTCCCAACGGACAACCCACGAAACACGCGGTGCCCCCCCCCCTCCCGCAGGCTCCACGCGTGGCTTGCAAAGAGGTGCGTTTCNCCCAACGGACAACCCACGAAACACGCGGTGCCCCCCCCCCTCCCGCAGGCTCCACGCGTGGCTTGCAAAGAGGTGCGTTTCCTTCCTCGCGGGCTTCGCGCATCCGAGGAAAAGCCGCTGCGGACCTCCGGCGCCCGCTCCCTACCTGCACGTCCCCCGGGAAGTAGACGACGTGATGCTGAGCCTGCCCCGTCGCGGGGGCGGAAAGGGGCAGGTGCAGCAGCGCGTCGTTGGCTTTGAAGGGCTCGTCGCCCGGCACTTCCGATAGCCGCAGCAGCCGCGGCCGCGGCGAGGAGGTCGAGGGCAGGAAGAAGGCGCCTCCTCCTTCGTCAGAGCCCGCTCCGCTGCTGCTGCTGCTGCTGCTGCTGCTGCTGCCGCCCGCGGCCCCCGACAGATAGGCAGCCGGATTTCCACGGAGGCTCATCGTCCGTGTCAGGCAGAAAAAAACGGAGCCGAGGAGTCCCCTCACGACCGAGGCTACAGATGGACAACACCTGTTCATGGAGGCTCTCACGTTCTGGCCCCACGCGACCAGCCAGGCCTCCAACGTCTCCCCAAACAAACGCGCCAACCAATCGACGGACCCGGCCTGCTCACACCTCCGAGGCGGCGTACAGACGAGTGCGCACGCGCCAATGGGAGGCGAGAGGAGGTGCGTTTCCTGGCGGAGGAGCGAAAGAGGGACTTGATTGGTCCCCCTGAGTCGCTTCCGCTGGTTGGCTGCAAAAAGGAGAGCGGGGAAATTGAAAGAAAGAGGAGGAGCTGAAGAAGAGGCGGAGTCCTAGGAACAGAGGAGAGCGGATAAAAATGTTTCAGTAGGTCAGTTATATACAGTGTCAGTTTGGTTGATTAATGCCTTCCTTATAAAAAAGTAAGGTTTTCCAAAATGATCAATATTAACCTTCAAAGGTGGATGTTATTATTATTTGTAGTACTATTAAAGTAGGGTTTTTCATATAATTATGGATTGGTAAGCAATCTGAAATTTCATGAATAAATTGATGAACTAAAGAGTTTAGGGACCCCACCATAAATGTATAAGAACCATATTTGCTAATCAGTTTGGAATTGTCACTTACTTTTTTTTTGCCATGATTATTTTTCTTTTCCTTTTGCCATTCAGATCTTTCAAATGCAATCCAGGATAAGTAAAACCTAAACTGCCATTACGGAACTCCATTCCAGGTATCTTCTGAGCAAGAGTGATCTTTAATAAGAAGATTATTCCTCTGATATTTAACTGAAGAGTTACTTGTCAACAGTTAAGTACTTAAAACAGACTATTGAGAAAGATAGCTGTCTACTCCAACCCATACATATAAGCTATCATAAAAAAATTGGAAGGGTATAAACTAATGCATCAAAATAATGCATTGGGAAATAACACAGTCGGCTCCCAAAGTCACAGAAAGTTGAATGTTTATTTTATTAATTGGGGAATGATATGAATGAAAAGAATAGCTATCTGAATAGCTATCTGAAATACAGATAATTCTTTACTTATGACCACAATTGCGACTGGAATTTCTGTTGCCTGTAAGGCAGTTGTTGGATGAGTGGCATACAATCATATTTCCTTTTTTGCCACAGTTAACAGTGTTTACCACAGTTAACAGAATCACTGCAGTTGTTAAGTGAGTCACATGGTCATTAAGTAAATCTGGCTTTCCCCATTAGCTTTGTTTGTTGAAAACTGATTGAGGAATGAGGAGGTCCCAAATGGCGATTTCCATGACCCTGGGACACTACAGCCATCATAAATATATGCCAGCCGCCAAGCATCTGGGTTTTGATCATGTGACTATGGGGATTTTTACATGGTCATAAGTGTGAAGACTAGTTGTAAGTCATTGTTTTTTCATTGTTGCTGTAATTTCCAATAGTCACTTGAATGGTTGCAAGTTGAGGACTACTTGTACATAATATGAACATTTTAGCTGATGTGAAAACAGAGTGTAACATTTTGTTGCAGGTCTTATTTCTCTCTTCCAGAACAACTTCAATCCCATCATTTTTTCCCTTTGTGATATTTACTTACTTATTCACTCACTCATTCATTTTTTACCTTTATTATTTTTATAAAAAATATTTTTATAAAAAACCTCAAGGAGGTTAATACTCCTTCCTCCTCCTATTTTCTGCACAATAGCAATATTCTTTTGAATATTATGCTGTTTCTTTTGCTGGTGCAATAAAGCTTAAATAGAATCCTTACTTAACTGACAAAAATATTAATTCTTATTATGAAAAGGTAATAACAGTATATTTTACTGGAATTTTTAATCCACCACAAGATGGCACTGTAGTTGTAGCTTGATGACAAATTCGCTCTTTATCATTTGGTTATTTTATACTGTATTTAAGCTTCATAATTATAGGAGAAGTATAAATCAGCAAACTTTTTTGATATTGACTATAAGATTGATTTACAAAATTAAACTGGAAAAAAATAAATATTTTATTTGGCAACAATGCTGGCTCTCTGTTAGGATTAGTTTCTTTAAAAAGTTTCACAATAAATATACATATGAGCTGCAGAAGAGATTCATGGAGAAAGGAGAGTTGATTTTCCCAGGACAAAATGTACTGAGATCTGGTTTGATATATAAAATAGCACAAATATAGTTTCCAATGTAGGAATTCATTTGCAGACATATTGCAGATATCTATCCAAAAGAAAGCTAATAGCCCAGAATCCATTGTTAGCTCCAGGTTTAAAACTATAACCATATTTATCTGAGGAAGAATAGCTTTTGTTTGTGTTTATAATATCTTATTTTATCTGTCTTGGAATACATAGAATGAATACTTGACATGCCTGAAGTTTGACTAGAAAGAATCCAGAAAATTTGCTTTCTTCAGGGCCCTTTGAAGTTGTGAAACAACCAATCTCAAAAGAGAAGGATGGAGATTGGAAAGAAATCATTCTAAACTGTTGGATCCAAGGACGGCTTCTTGGGAAGGAGACAGCCAACCCCCTCTTTAAATGCAAACATCTCCTTCAAAGAGGAGTTTACCATATCTTGTATCCAAGCATGCATCACTTCCCAAGAGGTTTTCACCAGCTAGGGGAGACATGGATCTAAAATACAGGTGGCAGAAATCACAGTCCCAAAAATGCTGCCCATTTCCTCAGGACCAATCAGGTGAAACTCTTACCGATAATTGAACAAGATCATGCCTCAAGTCAGTTACTAAGACCTGCACAGCCAGCCCAGTTCTAACTGATCAGCCTGTCTGGATCTGATTAACTTTATCAAGAGAGTAAGTCGTCCACCTAATGTTCCTGCAAGGGTTTCCCCAGTCTCTCTCTCTTTGCCAAGAAGAGACATAGCCTCCTAAAATAGAGTTGCTGGTTGCCAGCTATGGTAAGAATGAAGAAATAGCCTGTTTTGCCATTCTTATTGTAAGCCTTAATAAAGGTTTTTACTTGTGCTTGATCAGGTTTGCTTTTTACCTGTGGTGCTTTGGGCATCTTCTAGTGTCATTTCATCTTGCAGAATTCCTCTAGGGGAAAGCTAGAGGGCCCTCTAGGATCACAGAGAGGCTGCACAGGCACGATTCACTTCGCTATTCTTGAAGACCTCTATGTTATTTTTTTAATTCTTCACACATATTCTGTTTGAAAAATACTGGTTAGAAACTTAATGACTTTATGCCTGTCATTGATCAGATCATGTATCAGAATTTCTATATATAAGTAAGCAAAGACCTACAGTTTATATTTATGCTTTGTGTTATAAAGCAAACATGAGTAGCTTTAATTGTGGTACGTAATAGCACATATATAATGATAATATTACTGACAAAATGGAAGGCTAGCTTTGTCTTAGAGGTTAAGGAAGGGAATAATTTTTGTATCCTTGAGAGTATCTATAAGTTTACAAAACAGTGAAAATCATCATCTTGCCCTTGAAACACAACTTTATTAAATTTTCAAGTACGGGCTGTAGTTAATTTGACTAGGAACTGCATTCTAAACATTCTTGGTCGTATTTCTATGATTTTTTATTCTACCATTGTGCTGGAAATCAATTCTAGAGAGCCATCATGAAATTACCAATTACTATCATAACCTGAAGTTTACCTGTATTCTACATTTTGAGGCTATCTACCATTCCTTAAATGAAATGCATTTTGTTCCATGTTTATGTTATAGTTGTGATCCCAGACAAAGAGAGAGCTGCTGTCTCTGTCTGTCTGTCTGTCTGTCTGTCTCTCTCTCTCTCTGTATTTTGCTCTGATTTTATTGACAAGTGTTGACACTACCTATTCCAAATAATTGTAATCAACAGATATTGTACACTGAATGATTTATCTGCCTATAAGAAGAGTAGGATTTGGCTTACCAGATGTTTCTGAATTAGAACTCTTGGCAGCTCCAGCTAACATGACCAATAGTGAGGGTATTTGGGAGTTGCATTTCAACAGCATCTGGAGGGCCTCAGATTCCCCACCCTTGAAATAAATGATACCCTGCGTCCCCATCCAGCTTTCTGATTTTATGTTAGCTATATTTTTGTCAGCAGTTTTGTGCTGTGCGCTTGTGAAGTTGCACCAAATTGCAGCCTTTCAGTTTGGGGAGGATTTTTGAATGTGGTTTGAATGATCTGTTACACAAGTGAAAACCATTCATCTGTGAGTCACTAACTAGCATGTTTTAATACTTCAAGGCAGTGGTGGTATCTATACATTTTTTCTAGTATTTCTGTGAGGTTGGATCTGAAGTTCAGTATGTAAGGAATTTTTTTTTTATTTTGTAAAAGGGAAGTCCTGAAGCCTTTGAGTTTTGTGAATTGCCCTCTGGGCTCCTTTATGTTGGTGTGAACTTAAATGAAAGACCAGCAATACTTTTATTTGTTTCTTAAATAGAAGCTATACACAATGATGTTGCAAAATCCCAGTTCTTGGTATAATAGTTCTTTTTGCTGAATTTTCAATAAATATCTATTTTATCATTGTACTTATGGAGAATTATCTATATGTCCAAGTAAGAAGAGCACCAAAATCTTGCCTGCCAGGCTTGAACCCAATGACTTTATTTTGTTTGCATTAGAATTAGCTCCATTTAAAAAATCCTTTTGGTAAATTTGACAATAGCTTTTGTTTTAAGTTATGTATTATATTATTTTATTGACTACATTTATATTTGGCCATCCTTCCACCATGGAACTCACAAGGGTACATTGGGGTTTCCCACTCAGTTTCTGTACCTGTTTAGACTCAAGCCTGCTAACCATCAACCAGATGTCTTCAGACCATGCCCTTCAAACATCTAATCAAAGGCTTATTATTTTTGACATTTGTTTCAGGTCTTAATTTATTATGAGCCTTAGCATTCCTGACTTTATCTTTGCAGATTTGTATATGCTGCCTTAGCTATGTATTCCTCTTTCTATTGTTTATACGTGTCCTTTTTGTCTTCCAATTTTACACAGCCATGCTGGTTTCTTGGATCTCTTATTTTTCCTTTTCAGTGGTATTGTGCTGGACTGGGCTTTTATAATCTCATTTTTCAGAGTCTCCCAAGCTTCTTGAGTTGTTTTACCCTTTGAGATATTCATCCATAAAATCTTCTCCAACCTCCCTCAAAGTTTATTGAAGTTAGCTCTCTTAAAGTTTAAGATACAAGTTTGATTTTGTTCTGTTGCTTGTGTCTCCCTTATATTGAATCTCAATATAACATGGTCAGTCTCCCTCAAAGTTCCACAACTGCTTCTATCATGTCATCTGTTAGTAAGAATTAAGTCTAGTATAGCTGACCCTTTATTTCCCTTCTCAACCTTTTAAAGTCTTTTTCAGCTTCTAGAAGATCTTGATGATTCCAAACAACAGCACTTAATATATTTTTTGATTGTAACTATAACAGATCTATCAAAGTGATATCTATTCCTTTTGATTGCCCAGAAACAAAAAATATGAAATGTATTGAAATATTTTTAATTCCTTTGTAGGGGATGTTTTAAGAAATTCTGGCTGCAGTCTTATGTATGCTTTTCTGAGAGTTAAGATCTTTCCCAGTTTTGACTTAAAATGCAAAACATTCATATTTGAATAAGCAGAAAGCTCTATTGGTGTGAAATTTGCTGTCCCCATTGACAATCTTTCTCCAACCTCTATTCTATTCAAAGCCACATACTGATGTCCTGATTGTGTAGCTGTAGCATATAATAAGCAAAGTGAATGGTTGAATCCTCTAGCCTGTCTACCTATCATGAGCCAGCAGGGGAAACATTCCTCAAATGTAACCCAGCAGAAGGAATTGGGGATGGGGGTGGAAGAGCTGTCTGAACAAAGGGCTCTCTCATTTCTAATTTCTATGTTCCTCTTCCTACTCCTCATTCTCTCACAGCTTAACTTGAATAAACATCAAATTAAATCAGAATTATGAAAGAAACTAAGCAGTACAGTAATGCAGTGTGGTATTTTGGGTTTTTCTCTTTCCTTTAAAAAGGCAACAAATGACAACTTGGTATTTGGATTTGAAGGAAAAGTGTATCTGATGGTGTCATTCGACAATTTCAGTATTTTAGCTCTGTGCTAAACTTGCAGGGAGCATAGAGTTGAAGAACTTAGAGTTATGTCTGAGCAGTCTGATGCTACTACATAGTGCACCAATGTCTTTAAGGAGGCAAAAGCAAAATGGTGATAAGACAAGTTGGTCAGCCTGAGCAGCCAACAAGTGAGTCTTTGATTCCAGCTACTATTGATAGTAGTCACTGACCACTGCCATCCTACTTGGGGAATAACATAACAAATGTTGCATATAAGGAGAGGATTATTGTATTCTGAACCAAGCCTTATTCAAATTATACAAACACAAATTGTATTAAAGCAAACCTTTTTTAATGCGGTGCTGGGAATTCTTTACATTCCCAGCCTGTTCTGTATATAGAATAGTAGACTCCTAACACAGGATTCTGATTGGCTAAAAAACCTGAATGGGGATTGGTTCAATAGGAACCAATCCAAGAAACCGCTCAAAAGGCGGCAAAACTAAATACCTGTCATTGGCTACAAGCCGGCAGGCAAATCCCTATAAAAAGGCTGCCGCGGCTTGAGCCAATGTTCCGTTTTCCCACTGCTGTATATAATAAAGACTTTGTTGTTGGAACCCGGTCTACCTCGCGTTTTTCTGGAAGGAACACAGCCAAGAGTCATTTAAACTTAATTGTCTGAGATAAAAGCAAGTCCTTTCAAGGTTGTAAAAGGCTGCCAAGAACAGAAGTCTAATTACTGATAAATATCAACCAACAGAAGTTTAAAAAAAAACAAAACTTAGTTCACAAGGGTTCAACGAGGATTCAGAGTCTAAAGAACTTCTTTGCTTCCTACAAAGAGCACATCCCCGAGGGCTGGTTTTTATCCCTTATGGGAGGGGCAATCATCTTCCAGACTTACTCCCGAGTTTCCCTTGCTGCTTCAGCTGCTCTCTCCTTCGAGCAGCCCTGCACACGTGCATTGGGCACAGGCTCCCCGGGCTCCTCTGCTTCACTGCTTCCAGATTCCAAAAGTTCCGAAGGCAGCACCCCACTCTCAGATGGTCCTGGCCCCATCCCTGCATCAGACGCAGGAACCTTGTCCAAGTCTTTGCCAGACTGGTTCTCTTTTGTCCTGTCTTTCAGAGATTTTTGCTGTCCATACTTGCTGCTGGTGAAACACAACATCGTGTAGGCTGTCACCTGAACAGAAACTAACTGCATCTGAAATTAAGCAGAGTTGGGACAGGTGAGTGCTTGATTGAGAGACCACTACTATCAATGAACACTCTCGAAGCAGCGACATAGCACTTTTGAACTATTATTGAGAAAAGATGTGTACATGAGATGTGTACATGTTTTCATGAGATGAATTCAACTAAAATGAAAGTTTTATATCTTTTTAATACATCGTGAAAATTATTTATGAAGATCTCTGTTTTCCTTTCAGATTTATATGTTTTTGTTAGAAAACTATAATATATTATTGCTGTTCTGTCAGGATTTTTTGCCTCTATGAATATGCCTGCATATGTCAGAATCTATCAATGCTTGACTCTGTTGCCCATTCTCCTGCTGACTGATGTTGATTTGGAAGAATATGGAATAATTTCTTAAAGTAGCAGATTTTGAACATTCCAATTTTCACCCATCACATGAGACTGTCAACCTATGGCCATTTAAATGTTATTTATTTATTAGATATTTTAATCCTGCCTTTATTGTTCGTCATAAATAACAAGGCAGTGAATACCTTCCTCATCCTATTTTCCCCAAAACAGCAACCCTCTGGGGTAGGTGGGTTGGGCTGAGAGAAAGTTACTGGCCCGAAGTCAGCCAGCTGGCTTTCATGCTTGCTGAGTTGCAGCTTGTGGCAGCTCCAGGATATATGGCCAGTGGAGAAGAGAACATCTGAAGCATCTACACATTCTCTACTCTTGTAGAATATTATTAACCATAATATAAATTAATGTAGTTCCTACTATGATGTCCCTGATGAGGGGAAGATGGCAGGGACTGGGGGACTAAGGAGTGGAGGCAGCAGCTGTCAACCCTGAAATGTAACTGGGCAAAGCCATTTTGGAGCTTCAGTTTTACCACACTGGGGCGAGGGATAGGGAGGTGGGGATTAGAGATAGCTGGGCTTGTGTAGTCAAAATAAAATACTTTCTCAATACTTTCTCCTGGGAACCAAGGACATTCTCATACCTGACCGAAGGAAGGAAGGAGAGGTGATGTGATCAGACCAGCAGACGCTGATTGGGTGATGTGACTGATTGTTTGGGATTGAGGGAAAAACTTTTAATTAGGTGAAAACCAAAGGGCCCTTCAGAGTTTGTTTTCACCAGATATATGCTAATTTGATATTTTCAATAAAACTATTATTTGAGGAATCTAGCTGCCTTGGAATCTATCTGCTTGCAATGGTTCTATTACTAGGAAACCTGAAAGCAGTATCTTTTCACCCCAAAGAATAAGATATCAAGAGGGGTCAATGAAGACTTTATGCTCACTTTTTTTTTCCTTAATCCAGGCTTGCCTATCTCATGCTGTGAAGCTGCTCCAGGAATGTGTGAATTCTGACCTTTGTTTGAATGATATTTTCATTTAATTGTATGCTGGCATCACATGTTCAGGACACTTGGGTTGCAATACCTATTTATTTGGGAGTAGACTCAGATTTGTTTATTTGTACCTAGTCATCAGACCATCACAAAGCAAAGGTTTAACAAAGAAAATTATTTATCTGTATAAAAGTAGTGTAAACAGAATTAACACAAACTGAATTATGTAAACTTAAAATTCTGAATATTTTTGACAAAACAGAGCATTATTCTTTAAAAAATTAACTTAAGCATAAATCCTGTGACATTTGATGGGACTTGTTTCTAAATAGTAATGGATAGACCTCTCCTATTTGTTACAAAGCTGAATATGCAGATTCTGCATTGTAGATCTAGAATAGGGGTCTTCAAACTTGACAGCTTTAAGACTTGTGAACTTCAATTCCCAGAATTCCTCCTCCAGTCATGTTAGCTCAGGAATTCTGGGAGTTGAAGTCCACAAGACTTAAACTTACCAAGTTGAAGACTCTTGATCTAGGCCAAGACTAAAAAAGAATCTGATAATTTCAATATGTTTGTTTTGAGATCACTGATCTTTCTTTTCACTAATATAATGCAGATTTTAATCATTACTTGTGACATAATGGAATCATTATTCATTACACATGTTATCCTTGGTAACCAGTTATCTATCTGCCACTTCCAACTGCTACTACACCTGCTCTGATCATGAGTATGTGCCTGTTCTGACCTAGGCTTCCCCAAAAAGCACTAAGCAGACTTTTTGCCCCGGCAAAACTCCTTTTGTTAAACAAAGGTGAATTTCTTGCATTCACATTCAGCCAAAGGCCTGGCAAACAGTCTTTCAAGAGTCTAATTAGGAATACAGACCTTATCTATCCTGGAGAGCTGCCAAGTAAATATTTTCAAACATAGAAAAGGCTTGGCATAAAACCTCTGAGATGCACAGACAGATCTTCACAATGCTGCAAGGATGGAAAGCATGAATTGTTGCCTGCAAAAGCCCCCTCCCCTTTTGCTCTTTTAATCCCTATGGGGGGGGCATTCACCACTAACCTGTGGCCTTACTCCCACATCGACCCTTAGTTTGTAATTGTTCTTTTCTTTTGACAGGTCTGTTGCATGTGCAGGCTGGGAACAGGCTCCAGGTGCTCCCTCACCTCACTGCTGTCCAAATCTAAAGGCAGCTGATAATTGCTCGCCTACCCTGGCCCCATCTCTGCCTCTGATGCAGAGCCCTGGTCCAAGCCTTCCTTGGCCTCCAGGACTGGCCCATGTTCCCTTCAAACCTCCTCACTGTACGACTCTGTTGCCAGCTCCACTAGCTGCCGGTGGGCCACAACAGTGCCATCAAGTTGGTGTTGATTCTTAACAACAAAAAACAACATACCACATTGCAAAACCTATGGAATACAATGAAGGCATGTCTACGGAGAATTACAATAGCCTACACAGCAAAAAGAAACAAAGAAAAATGGAGGAACCATAACATATTAATAGAGGAGATAAAGAGATTAGAAGATAAATTAAAACTGAGAATAAATTTAAAAGCAATGCAAGATATGAAAAGTGTGTGTGTGGGGGGAATGATACTCCCAAATTGCGAGCTATACCACAGTGCAGCTTCCCTAGTATGGCTGAAAGAATGGGTAAATGTATCGAATAAAAGAATACTATTCTTAGAAGGCCACTATTTACAGAGGGGGTGGCATGCGTTTCTATGGGACATGGGGAAAACCAAACAGAAATATTTTCATAGATATGTAATTAGAGATTCTTTACTGGAATAAAATAAGGAAAAAACACTAAAGATCCTGATTTGGATCTCAACAATGGAGGTCATGATCCACCCGAACAATTTGGATATTAATAAGATGATAAAATGCAAAGATTTACTGGATACACGAGGAATTTTAAAATTATGGCAAGATCTCCAAGAGCAAGGGCTACGAATTGACCGGTGGGGCATATCTCCAAGTACAAAATAGATACAGACAGGATAAGAAAGAATTTGGAATCTATAGTAAACCACAACAATTAGATAAAATCTTATTAGATCCAGATAAAAAAATATAGCAAAATTTTATCAGTACCTATTAGAGATAGAATTAGAGGAAGAAGTAGTCAAAGGTAATATGATAGCTTGGAGTAAAAATATAGGACGCAGCATTACTTTAATAGAATGGGAAAAGATTTGGACCAAAAATAATAAAATTACAAAATTGGCAACATACAAAGAAAATGCCTATAAAATGTTCTATAGATGGCATCTCCCTCCTTTGAGGCTAGCAAAGATGTTCCCCAACATGAATCCGAATTTCTGAAAGTGCAAAAAAAGATATGGAACATTCTACCACATGTGGTGGTCCTGTACTGAAGCCCAAAGATATTGGTGGAGAATTAAAAAATGGTTGGAGGAAATTATGACTGAACAGATTGAACTCAAACCAGAATTCTTTTTTACTAGGGATATTTAATAGACAATTCCCCAAAAAAGCCAAATACATAATATTACACATACACATGGCAACTAGATTGGCTTTTGCACAATGTTCGAAATAATCTTACATTCCAACAGAGGAAATAACTATTCAGAAAATAGTAAGTTGTGCAGAAATGGATAAATTGACCCTAGCACTTAGAGACAAAGAATCATCAGAATATTATAGGAGTTGGAACTGTTGGTATGATTGGATAGAACAAAGATAGATAATATATTAATAAACAACAATAAACTATAAAGAAGGCTAAGCTATAACTGTAGTAACTATATATTCACATAAAGCTTTAATTGTAAATATGACACCAATAATGATGTAAATAAGGAACCACAAACTATCAATAATGGAACTGTCTTTTATTCGTTTTTCTTATTTTTCTTTATTTTTCTAAGTTGCATATGTGTTTATTTGTTTTAATTGTAAAATCAATAAAGTTTAGTTTTAAAAAAGCAAAACCTATGGGATACAATGAAGGCATATCTAAGAGGAATTACAATAGCCTACACAGCAAAAAGAAACAAAGAAAAATGGAGGACCCATAACACATTAATAGGGGAGATAAAGAGATTAGAAGATAAATTATAAAAAGGCCCAAGGGAAGAACAAACGAGAAAAAAATTGGCATCAAAACATAAATTGAACATCCTAGAACAGGAAGATCTGGCAAGGAGCCTACAATATACAAAACAAAATTATTTCGAGCATGCAAATAAACCTGGCAGATGGTTGACCTATAAACTTAAAAAAGAAAATGAGAGAAGAACTATACATCAATTATTAGATAGGAATGGAATTGAGGAAACCAATTCAGAAAAGAAAAAAGAAATTGCGAGGGAATATTTTGAGTATCCATACAGTCAGGAAACAATAGAAACAAGGAAAATAGATGAGTACTTGAAAGAAGAACCATTACACCCATTAATGGAAAAAGAAAAGGAAATATTAAAAAAGGAAATAATACCAACTGAACTAAAGGAAGCAACTAAAACACAAAAAAATAATAAAACCCCAGGCCGGGATGGCCTACCAGGTGAACTTTATAAAAAAATAGGAGAATTGACAGAAGGAATATTCCGGGAAGTTTGCAATGAGGTATTGTTTGAAGCTAGGATACCAGACTCATGGAAGGAGCCTATGTTACATTAATCCCAAAGGAAGACTCAGAGGCTAATAAAATTAAAAATTACAGACCGATATCTCTCCTAAATGCCATTTATAAATTTTTTATGAGCACAATGGCAGATAGGTTGAAGAAAATATTAAACAATAGAATGTACCCTGATCAAAATGGATTCCTCTTGGAAAGACAAATTAGAAATAATACTAGAATAGTAATCAATATATTAGAATACTATGAGAAACATCCAGGGAGCCAAGTAGCCATTATCTTCCTTGGATGCACAAAAAGCATTTGACAATGTTAATTGGAAGTTTATGATACAACAGATTAAATTGATGAAATTTGGAAAAAAATTTGAGAAAATGATAGAAACAATTTATTCCAAACAGAAAGCAAATGTATTAGGAAATGGGAATTAACCAAACCATTTGAAATAGTGAGAGGAGTTAGGCAGGGATGTCCATAGTCACCTCTGCTTTTCATCCTAACATTAGAAACTTTATTGAGAAGAATTAGATCAAATAAGAGAATAAAAGGAACACAAATCAAAAAGGAAGAATATAAATTACAGGCCTTTGCCAGTGACATGGCTTTTGTAATTGAAGATCCCCTAGAATCAGGCCCGATATTATTACAAGAAATAGGGAAATTCAATAAAATAGCAGGCCTCGAAATTAATAAAGATAAAACTAAAATGCTAGTTAAAAATTTATCAGTAAAAGATAAAAAGGAATTAGAAGAAGCAAAAGGTCTCCACATTGTTAAAAAAGTCAAATATCTAGGCATCTGGTTAAGGGTGAGATGCTCAGCCTTAAAAAAAGACAATTATATAAAATTGATACAACAGATAGGAAAAGACATGAAAAAATGGAGTAAACTACACATTTTGTTCTTAGGGAAAATAGCCACAATTAAAATGAATATTCTATCTAAATTATTATATTATTCCAAACTATTTCAATTAAATTAGACAAAAAAAAATTTCAAAGATCTGAATAAAATGACTGTGAAATTCGTATGGGTAGGAAAAAGCACAAATTAAAGCAATTTACAGGATAGTAAAAGCAGAGGTGGCTTTGGAATCTCAATTTGGGAAAATTACTATAAATCAGTGTCCTTAGTATGAATTAAGGATTGGATTAAATTGGAGAACAAGAGGATATTAATATTATTAGTATGCAAATATTAGTAATATGCAAATAGGGTGGCATGCCTTCATATGGGACCCCAGGAATAGGAATCATTCTTATTTTTTTAGACATATGAAACTCATTGATCAAAATCTGGGAGGGAATAAGGAGGAACCACTATATTAAAATTCCTGGTTGGTTATCCACTATGGAGACAATGTTTCACCCAAATACTGTGGATATCAGTAAAAAACTCAAATAGTACCAAATCTTAGATAATCAAGGAAGGCTCAAGACAGTCCAAGAACTGGAGATGACAGGAATATTCATAGAATGGTGGTTGTATCTCCAAATACAGACGAGATATAAAAAAGATCTAAAAGAATTTGGATTTGAAATAAAAACAATTCAATTAGACAAATTATTGGGATCAGAACAAAAAATGATAACAAAATTATGTAATTGTTTATTAAACTTTGAACTAGAGGAGGTTAGATCAGGCTTCTGTATTGGGTTCGTCTGTGAGTCAGGCTATCACAGCTGTTTCAGTTTTAAATTTTAAAACTGAATTTTAAATATATATATATGGTATTTAATGTACTGCCAAGGAATGAAACGGGAATATGTCGACATAAACCTTACTATAGAAACTTTTGTAAATTTTTTATAACATTTTACTTTTTGTAAACTTTTTAATATCTTGAATATTAATAAAGTTTTGTTTTAAAATAAAAAAAAGTTGGTGTTGATTCTTAATGATCACATAGGTAGATTGTCTCCAAGATGATCAGTCCCCAATCTAGTCTTCTGACAAGTGCTGTTGTTATTGAATCCATCCACTATACTGCTGGCCATCCTCTTTTTCTCCTTCCTTCCACCTTTCTCAGCATCTATTCTACAGCAACAAATGTAGACTTTCCACCTGAGTAGATATCTGGACATTTTCATACATGGCTCTTAGATTCTATGCAACTACTTCAAATTTCCTTCTTAATTATGGAAGGGTAAGAAATGGAAGACAATCCCCATATAATTTTTGAACGAGAAAATAATTGCAGAATAAATCAATCCAAAATTAGATCTTCATTGATAGCAATGTAAATGCAGAATAATTGTCACAAACAATTTCTATCAATTGTGTTTTTTACCAGTGACCAAAACTGGTGCCCTTGCTAAGCCCTAGCCTCACCATGGAATAGGAAGTTAGCCAGGACAGTTGACTTGATAACAACTTGACATCAGAGAATCTGCTCTACTTATACAAAGCTGAGAGGATTCATTGTTTTATTGATGAGCACAGAATAATGAAACAGGGGATACAGATGATGTGCACATTTGAGCATAGGTAAAAACACAAAATAGGCCTGCCATGTGCTTTAAAGAAAAGAGGCAAAAAGTATATTCTGTTGTCTCCTGTACTGATCTGGCTGATATTACTTCAGTTGGTTGGGTCCCTGGTCAGATGCACTTAGATTATGCTGCACTTCATGGGCAAAATGATATGGATGTCAAAACTGAAATAAATTGGGTAAAGACTGAGCACAGTGGGATCAATGTCAACCACTGAAGTCAAGAGATGAATGTTCTTATTCGTTGCCTTTCTTTGCTCTAAAAAACAGGCTATAGCCAATGATGTCTGGATGAGTTGAAAGAGTAATGAAGAATCCATTAAGAGCGGGGTGTAAAATTGACAGATGTGAAGATGTTAGTGACTTAACCCTTCTTAAAGAAGACCTCTGCGCACCATAGCTACTATTAAATGGTTGCTCTGACACCTTCACCCCCTTAGGAAACAAAAGTTTTGAATGGATATGGACTGGATAACTATGGTTAACTTCTGAATTTCTGGATTTGCCCAGTTTTTGGGATTTGTCACAATGTGGTTTTGAGATTTCTGCACTGAAGCTTCCTTGGTTACCATGGAATTCAATGCCTGCTAGTGCTGTTTAATATAAAGTATGAAGCTGCTGGGAGTGGCACAAATATGCAAATGTCATTCACCTCTATCTCTCAATCAAACAGTGGAAATGCTGGATCTGAACTGATAGTCTGGATGAGAGCCAATAGACAAGTTGAATACAGAAGATCTCTGGCAAGTTGGCTCTCAAATTCAGGAATTACCCTCTTCCCTTTTTTGCCCTACAAAATAAAATACGGGGTACTTTCCTGATTTACCAGAGTTTTTATTTAAATACTTCTGATTAAAACTTTAATTAATTTTACAGACCTACTTAGATGTTAATGCAACATCTTTCTACATACATTGCTAATGACAATTCAGTTTCCATCCTAAGTGTCCAAGTGCTTTGCCCAATATCCTCTCATCATGTACAAGACATATGTCTATCTTGCATTTTATCCAACTGTGTTACTTATTTTCTATGTTTCATTGGTGCATGTGCTGAAAATATTACAGCTATATTATTATAATGTGTAATTACAGAATAATATAATCATAAAAACAAATGCCAGTTGCATAAACAGAATAATGATAGAGTGACATAATAATGATAGAGTGTCTGGAGTAGTAATTGTTTTGTTCCAATCTGCATTAGTCAAACTATATTAGAATATTGCCTTCAGTTCTTAGCACTGTCTATAGGAAAAAGATAGATTAGTGAGAGCATGTTCAGCAGAGAGCAATCAATATGATAAAAGAGTTTTGGAAGGAAAAGCCTTTGAAGAATGATTGGGTATCTTTAACCCGATTAAGAAAAGACCATTATGTGATACAATAGCTGTCTTTAAGGATTTTGATTAGGGTTTATAGAAAGTGGGGCAAAGTTATTCAGACATGTTTCAGAAAAAAGAGCAAGAAACAATGGATTTAAATTAAAAGAAGCAGGTTTAGCTTGGACTGCAGAGAAAAACATTTTAAAAATAGGAATTACTAATCAACAATAGATCAGACACCCTTGGGAGATGGGAGATTCTCCTTTGCTGGAGGTATTTAAATTTCAGGCCATCTGTCAGGAAAGTGACAGTGGACTCCTGCCCTGGACAAGAGGTTGAATTTGGTGATCTTTAAGGTCCCTGTAAGTTTCTTGGAGGGGTCAAGCTGACCTATCAGGGAAAAAAAGTTTTGTTTAAAGAAGCAACAGAGCTAGAATACTTTAACCATACAGGTTTCAAAGCAGCGAGTATTATATCTGATGTGAGATTGGCAGTATCTTCAGGTATGACTTAGCAAATGAGAAATGCAACCATATATGATGATAATGCTTATTGAATTGTTGTACACGTTAGTTTTAATTCTCTGCACTGGGATTATATTTAATTATCAGTTATAGTTATAGTCTTTTTGTTTGGCTTAGTTTGTTTTATATATATGTGTGTGTGTGTGTGTGTGTGTGTGTGTATATACACTTTCGCGGGTACTTACATGTGTGCTGTTCAGCTTCCTTCGGGTATTATCCCACGTCATTGTAGTGCTTTTAAAGTAGTTGTAAGGCAACATTTCAGCAGAATCTCATCTTGCCATCATCAGGCTTTTGTATGGATGTGGGTTCTCAACAGCCTTTGGTTTTAATAATTTGATGGCTGGCTATCCTGATTGGTTGGCGAGTCTAGGTCTGTGTTTATTGGACTTGGAGTTTGTATTGATTTGTGTTTCTGGGTTTCTTCTGTCTGTTTGTGGCTTTGATTGGACCTGGAACACTCTGTTCCTGTGTTGGAGGCTTTCATGCAGCTTGGCTTTCGTCGTGAAATGGACGGCTTGTTATCTGATTAGAACGCTAGCGATCACCTGGTGCCTGTGGGGGGGTGTTTGAGCTGAGGCATCCAGAGGGAGTCTGTTTGTGTCTCAGGTGTTTCGCCTGTGCTGTGATTGGAGATCTTTTTCATTTGAGAGTGCAGGCTGTCCAACATGATTGAGTCTGGTGGAATCCATCTCTTCTATTCATGCTTTTCAAGGTCTTTTTTCAATGCTCTATGGCTTCTCTGATGATCTGTGGCTGGGGTTTTCCTACTAGTGGCTAGGTGGTTTCTGTGGCCATTGAAGTTGATGCTATGCAACCTGTTGGTTTCATGTGTTGGACTAGTGAGGAGGTGCGTTCCGAGCTTTTTTTACTGCATTGTTTGGTGTTCATCCAGGCGGGTAGCTTTTCTTCTATTGGTCTGTCCAATATATTGCCGGGCATGATGCCACGGGAATTTCGTAAGTCCTTGGTTTTTCCAAAGTCAATGTTTTATCTTTAGTGTTTTGGCCACCAGAGTTTATCTGTGCTGGGTGGTGGTGGGCGATTGAGGTGTGCGGTTGGTGTGTGTTTGTCTTCCTGTATCCGTGTTGTCCTAGTGTGCCTACTCTGTTCTTTGTAGCATTAGTACATCGTAGGATATGGTAGTTTGTTTGTTTATTTCCGTTTCCATGGCTGGAACTTGATTTTGGGGTGTAGGCTGTTGTAGGTGTGTTAGGAAATTGTTTAGGTTTTTTCTTTTCCAGAGTATATTGCTTGGGTCGTGATATATCGATATGATATGATATGATATCGATATCCATATGCAGTATCATATTATATATTTTATTATTATATGAATATTATATTATATTATAATACATATCTGGAAAAATTAACCAAGAAGAAAATTAATTACAGCCCACATAAGCAAAGAAATCCAACAGATGATCACCCAAGAGAAAAATCTTTCAGATGCCCACAAACTATAATGGCCTCCCAAAAATACACAAAGAAGGCATACCTCTGCAGACCATCAGTCAGCTCCAAAGGAGCACCA
>BHFT01043665.1:0-37733 GCA_004320025.1 Laticauda laticaudata | reverse complement strand
TTTTAGTCTATTTTGCCAGTCTTCTTAATTTCTAGACACAACACCCCTCCCCCCTTGGTTCGTTCCCAACGCCTTGGCATAACATAGTCACAACAGGTCCGGTGGGGCTTTTGTGTAGTCTTCACCTAACAGCTACCTACTTGACTTGTGGCACGCTACCACAGCATCTCATCGTGGTCCTTTATTTTTCTTCCATCCGGTGTCTCGGACACAGGATTGCTTTTTTCTCCGCAGGTCTATCACCTTCCGAGAAGGATCGAGTCAGCCTCCTGCCGCTCCCGGCCTGGATTCTCGGGCGCGTTGAGGTGGCTCTGGCCGCTCACCTCCTTGGTTTTTCTGGTGCGTTGCAGCACAGCCTGAGCTGTTCCCAGGAAGCTATTGCCTGCCACCGGTATCTCTTCATCCGGAGGTCAGTCTAATGCAGGTTTAAAGTGCTCTTTTTGTTTATCAGAGGTTTTCATAATTCCGCGGTTTAGTGTGATATCTTTGTTGTGTTAATTGGTGACGTTCGCCCTTCCTTTTTTATTATCTTGATGTTCCCCCCTTACGGTGTTTTTGGAATTGTTTATTGGTGCTGCCGGACGTGGTTAGCTATTTCGTTCCAAATGTCCCAGAAGCAAAGCCATCGTTCTAGTGCGAGATCGGCTAACTACAATCAGGACCGGGGCCCTGATGATCAGTTGAATAAACTTGTCGGCTGGAAGCCAATAATGTGTCCCTGATAATGATTTTTTGCATCACGAACCAAGCTTCACAATGCCACAATAGCAAAGCAGCAAATAATACTTGAGGCAGTCAGGGGTTTTTTCACAGGATATAAGTACTATCTACGGTAGCGAATGCAATTTTTCACCATGCAGGAGTTCAGCTGGGCTTTTAGTTTCGTGACGCTGATTGTAAGGGAACATGACTATTGCTGAATCAAAGTTAACAGTTTCAAGTTCTATCAGGAAATGTCCCCGTCCAGTTATGTCATACGGGCCTCTCTAAGAATTATAACGAACCCATGCATCTCAGCCTCAGCCAGAGCGCGTGTATAGAGGGCATGTCGGACCTGTCACTGCACAGCCAGAGGTATTGCTCGAAGGCACATAATGCGCAGATAAAACTGGGCGCCAATTGTCCAGCAGCACTTACTACACATCTGGCAGTCCAATGAGTAAGCAAAAAGGTTTTGTTACAATTGTTTACGACTGCTTCAGTACGTAAGCTGACGCCATAAAAAAAATGGATAGTCTCAACCTAATCTGAATAAGTGTCAAACAATATATATATAAAATATATGTGTTCCCTTTCGGGCCCAGCAAAGTCCAATATCTGCAGTACTTGACCATGGGCCTCTGGGAGTTTCCCATTCAAGACTGATTGCACAACGATGGGGGGGTAGGCCTCTTGAACTTATTATAGGCAAAGCTCATAGGCATGGTTCGCCACCACATATTTTTCAATCGTCTTTAGTCCAAGGCCCTGGCCACCAGATGGAACTCCTGGCAGAGGGCTTTCATTTTTACAATCGCCTGGGTGATCCCTCAGTGCCCAACATAGCAACACTTCCTCCATGCAACTTTCAATGGACCAGTTCAGTCTAGCCCAGGTGCAAAAAGGTATAAAAAGTCCTCACCTCTACTTCTCCATTCAGTAAGCCCTTACCTACCCAATGCAGGATTCGAGCTGTCAGTCGGTCTTTCGCAGCTGCGCTATTAACTGACATCATCTCGCGGTTAGTGCGACAGAGTATCTAGCCATGTCCTCAATCTGAAAAGAGTGGAAAGATTGGCCAGGAGTATGGGCGCCTTCCTTGCTCGGGGCAGACCATAGGGAAGGCTCCAAGGCATCCGCTATGGGTGTCGATGGGTCTTTCCAGGCGGAATGGAATTGAGTGTGTAAATTGTAACTGCAGCGAGGTAATTTCCTGCACCACCTCGTCATTCTTTGTGAATACTAGGATGTTACGGGCGTTTCGGTTTGTTCCCTGCCAGGATCCCTAGCAGGGCGTTTATGGTCCTGTGCGATAACTAGAAAATGTATCCTACCATATTGGTATTTCGTGTGCGAAATCTTTGACGCCCTGACGTATGATTGCCGAGGCCGTTTCTCAGCGTCAAGTTGGCTGTAGTTCACTTTCAGATTTTGACAGCCGTTTTGAATTAGAAGGCCGTAATTGGGTGCTTTCTCTGCGTTTCTGCGATAGCTTGTGGCTCAGTGTGCGCCACTTGATTCCAAAGGGCAATGCATCACAGCGTTGACCATCAGTTGGCAGGGTTGTTGCCTGTATTGTATTAAAAACCGGTGTGGATGTTTAATAAGTCCTTTAATGTTTTTGGAATGCTTGCTTGCTTCTCAGTGGCACCCAATTTCAGACAGTTTTTCTTTATTCTAATAGCCCGCATGTAATAGGCTTCTGCTTACAGTTGCCTTTTGCAACGGCATGGCAAGACATGCTAGGCAAGTTAATGAGACCTAAGAACGCCTGTAAGTCTGTTTTGCGTTCTCAGGCCTGCGGTTGCCCGTCGTTAATCGCACTTTATTTTCTTTTCAGTGCGGGTGCATCCCTATGCTCATCTATAAGGCACTAGCCTAAGAAATATCGACTCTGATTGGTGGCTAGTTTACATTTTTTCTACTTTTTGACCTTAAGCCCTGCCTCCCTGAATCTATCGCACAGACTTCTCTCAGTCTGTTTCTCTAATTGGTGTTATTTTTGCTGATACTAACTATGTCATCAAAAATTATTGAAAACAACTCCTTTTATTTTCATTTAGGAGGCCAACTACCATGAGGCTTTGGCACAAATGCCTGGCGGCAACGCTTTAACACCAAATTGAAGTCTGTTCATTTGAATGCCCCTCTGTGCCGTGACTATAGTTCTGTGCCTCTGCAGTTTTGGGGCTCAAACCTGGCAGCTGTGATATGCTTGCACAAGATCAAGCATTCGTGAAAAATTTTCCTCCCCACCTAAATGATCGCAACAGGTGACTTGAACACTGGAACAGGGTATGCACTTTAGCTGGAGTAACATGAATTAGGGTAGCCTCTATAGTCATCACAGATGTTGCACTGGACCCATCTGGTTTTGACAGGAGTCACGATGCGGATGCTTTCCCACCTGGACATGGTCGAATTGGCTATAATACCCCTTGTGTGCGATGAGTTTGTTAAGACCTCCTCATCATATTTTCGGTTTTAAAGCAAAGGCGAACGTGTCTGGCTTTGAGGCCTGATGGGAGCCCTATCTTTAGCGCCAGTTCTAGCGTTGAAATGTTTATGGGGGTCCCCTCTGTACTTGCCCTAGCCCGACGTTTTACCGTGAAATACATCCCGGAACTCTATCCATTTTCAGGCTCTCCTTCCCAAATGTCTCAGCGACACTGTTGCATCCGGGTTTCACTACGATTCCCAGGGCACGAACCATTCGATTCCCAAGGCAGGCGTAAGGTGTGATCATGGTTGACAATTGTCAGAGGAAGTATTTCAGCATGGTTTCTGAAATTCTATTTTTGCGAACATGTCCAAGACCCGACTTACCGGGGATTCGGTTTCCCTGGTAATCTTTAACAGTATTCAAGCTTTTGCCTGCCTTTCCAGTTCTCTTTGCTTCGATGTCTGGTATCAAGGTTTCTGATAAGTGCTTCCAGAGATTTACCATTGACAGGCTATGATTCCGAGTCTTACTTCCATCTCACAGCGGCTTTCTTCAATTTTTCACATTATTCGGACCTTTCTTTGCATTGCTGCCTGCATTTCCGATTATTATTGTTTGATGTGTCTTCTTCCTCTGTCGTTCATTCGCCAGTTTCTGTTCATTCTCAGCCTCCATTTCAGCTTCAGCTTGTCTCTCTACTGTTTCTGCCGCGGGCGGTGGTTAGCTGCCCGTTGTTCCTCTTCTGGACTTATTAGCTCTTTTGTCGCAACCCTTGCAATGAATTAGCACCCTGTTTCATCCACAAAAATTGCCAAAGCGGCATCCATGGGAATCTTGCATTCGCGACGTGCTGGCTTTATCTCCTTCACATCCAGCACACTGGAATTTACTTCGCCTCCTTTCCCTCTTATTTCCCACCACATTTTTCTTTTCCGACTGAAAGCCTATGTAATGTCTTTGTTTTCATCATCGGTTGTTGCTTGGGGAGTCGAGGTCTTTCATAGGTGGCGCAGTTCGCTTGCTGGGCTGTTTTTTGCTTTCCTCACCTTCCTTTCTTGGGTTTGGTCATCGGTGGACCTTCTGCATTTGTTGAATTCATCTGGCCATCATGATTTGCCTGCCAGATTTCTTGGGCCTGCTTCCAGTGCGCTGGGTGGCTTTCTGTGATGGCCTCAGCCACTGTGAATATTTGCCCCCGTCCGCTTTAACAGTTTGCACTTGGAAGCATAGCCGTCCTTCAATCCCAAGGACCATGTGGGACTCTCATGGCTTCTTGCCCATGTTCTGAAATTCCACATGGCCTCCCCCGATATTTCTTTAGGGCTTGCTACGAAATCTCCGATGCTCTCGTCTTCCCGTCATGGTCTATGCTTTATAAAATTTTTGTGGCCTTTGATTCAGATTGGAGACCACAGACTGTGCACTAATGGGCCTCATAGAATTCTTGTTTAATTCTTGGCCATGCCATACTTTTTATGCATCCACGCGTTTGGCTAATGCCTTTGCCATTTTTGAAAACGGCAGCCGGCCACAGTGCATGAGCGAATACATCTCTCTTCCTACTGCCGTCGGTTCATTTCCCTGTAAGCCTTCGGATTGCTTCTCACAAGAACATCAGAAACGCGTCAATTGTAAATGAAGTCCCAATCTTCTTCAGTGGGGTTATGAATGGTTTGGTGGGCGGCTCATTGTTTACCCGGCCATTCCTTGGTTGCTCGCAGTTTCTGGTTGTCGCCGTCTAATCACAACGTGCTTCAGTTTCTCGCTCTTCCAAGGACCGCAATCCCATCCCTCCGTCGCCAGTGTTCCGTTTGGATAATAAGGTACGCGAGACCGGTATCTCAACAAACAACTCTTTATTTAACAGTATAGTGACTTGTAACGGAACATTTGCCGAAGCCGCGGCAGCTTTCTTATAGAGGCTGCTCACGGCTTGCAGCCAATGACAGCTCTTTAAGAATTCCCACCATCAGGTGGACCAATCAGAATGGTACTTAATTGCCCAATCCAAGAGCGGCCTTTTTGGTGAAATCAGTTTTAGTTATTTGGAGTCTTCTAATTTCCATACACAACATCCCCCCTAGTCCTTCTTTTCTCTAGACTAGCCAGACCCAATTCCTGCAACTTTTTGTTTTAATAAATTTTATTAAATATAAACATTAAAAACAGTGATCTTGGTGGCTCTTCTTTGACATACATTTTTCTCCAATCTCTTTACAATTAGAAAAGAAAAAAAGAAGTTCGTACATTTTTGTATATTATTTTTCCAATTTTATTTTATTCCTTTTTATCACTTTTCTACTTATTTTTAAATCTATGAACACCCTTTCACGTCCCTCCATTTGTAAAATTTGTTCCATATTTTATAATATTCTAGTTCATCTCACTCTTTCAATTCAAGTGTTAGCCTGTCCATTTTGGCACAATGTATATTTTCCCAATCAAGGCATCTTCACTTGAAATCTCTCTTGTTTTCCAGTTTTGGCTGAATGTTATTATTGCTGCAGTAATTATGTATATAATTAAATAAGTATAAACTTTGTTTAAATTCCCGTCCATTATTCCTAATAAAAAGATCTCTGGTGTATATTGAATTTCAATCCCTATCATTTCCTTTAGCCATGACCAAATTTTACGCCAAAAGTCCTGCACTTTTTTGCAGGTCCACCATGTATGATAGTAAGTACCCCATGCTTTCATACATTTCCAGCAATTGGGAGATTAGTTATCCAACATCCTAGCTAGTCTGGCAGGTGGGAAGTGCCACCTGTAAAACATCTTATAGAGGTTTTCTTTGTATGATGCTGCCAATGTGATCTTTTTATTCCACTCCCAAATTTGCTTCCTACAACTGTTTTTCATATGTTTTTGTCTCCAAGACTTTAACCATCTTAGTTGTTCTTCTTTGCACTTTTTCCAAAGTCTCAACATGCCAGTCAACCTTCCTCCCCACATCTAGGAGAATTGACCACGGCTAACTTGCAGCCAATTTACCTTGGCCAACTTAATAAGGGACAACTCAACCCTGTTGAGTTGACACAGTTCAACCCTGTGTTAATCATTTCATTCTGTTACATTTATTATTGGTGACCACGTTTTCATTAAAATTGTTGTGATTCTTCTGTTTCTGGATTGACTTTATTTTATTGGCATTGGTCATCTCAATTAATTTAATTTTTGTATTTGTTGAATTGTCCTATGGCAAGTTGACCATGGAGAGTTGATTGTGGTGAATTGTCCCATTCCATCCTCCACATGATTCCATAGTCAAATCAATAAGAGTTTGCTGTGAAGTTGGTGGGGAGAGAAGAAGGATGCACACTGAAACAATATATATGCAACATATGCAAAACATAAGCATTCTATATTACAGAGAGCAAAAATAACAGTCTTGAGAAAACAAGCTTGACAGAAAGAAAAAGAAGCAGCTATGGACCCCCTACACCAATCTGAACCTTAGGAAGCCAAATGCAAAATAATATTCTTTGCTTTTCCAATTTTGTGCACCTCTCTTTTCCTTGGAATATTGGAAGAAATACCAGTATACTGTCTGCTGTGCTCTACCTCTTCCATTTCAAAGAGGCAGCAAGAAACAATACTATACCTAAATATAATTTGATCATATTTTATTTATTTATCGATATGTTAAATTATTGTATTTTATCCCAATTTTATTTTAAATAGTATTTTATTCAATTCCATTTTAAATTGTTTTTATCCGATTTTAGTAATAATTTGTGTCTGGAACTCTGCACTTTGATATGGCCCAAGAGCTAATCAATAAACTAAACTAAACAATGCTACAGAGATACTATTCTTACTAATGACACAAAATAAGTTGCTTTTGAACATTTTGTCTCTCAACTTTTGACCGATTGATGGTGGATGCTGCTTCTTCTTCTCCTTCTTCTTCTTCTTCTCCTTCTTCTCCTTCTCCTTCTCCCTCTCCTTCTGCAGCCCCTCAGATAACCAGATCACATTCATAATCCCTTCTGCCCACACCTCGTCTCTATTCCCTTAGTAACAAACCATATATTCTCAGAAAAACCACTGACATTCCTTTATAAATGTCAAAGGTGAGGAAAAGTGAGAACTCCTCCTTTGCTTAATTTCCATTTTCTTGTTTTTTTTTTTAAAGAACCTTTTTGCTCTAGGAATTTGATATGCTCTGTTCTATTTTTGAAGTTGTCCAACCTCCGCATCCCCATTTCTACCTGGGTTCCTTATCTATTTATATGCAGAAGGAGAATTTACCTTGAGGCAATTCTTATAAACTTTCAAACAGATAGAAGACTTCAAAGTAAAAAAAAAAAAAAAAAAGTATGAAAATTCAACCGCAGCTCTTATTTCCCAGAGATTCCCATTGGAGGATAGTTCTAAGCAGTGGAAATACAAATATAGCTTGATGCATTAATTAAATGGAAGCTGATGTCCATACCTCAATTCATCAACTCAATGGGAGCTGCTCTGTAGCAGACAAAAAAGCTCTACAGAGAATCATTAAAACTGCCCAGAATATCATTGGGCTCCAGCTACCAGCTCTGGATGACATCTTCGCATCTCGCTGTTTGAGGAAGTTGCACAACATTCTTAAAGACTCTTCCCATCCTGCTTACAATCTTTAGGAATTGTTGCCTTCTGGCTGAAGATACAGAACAATTAAAACTCGGACCACATGTTTTCTGAATAGTTTTTATCCCAGAACTATAATTTCACTTAACAATGAACTTAAGTACCACCATCAGTGAGCTGTTGGACAGTGTTACTTGGTCTGTTGTGTGGATGCTTGTGTGTTTTTAGGAGGTGGGGAATTTTGGCAGGTGGGGAGGTGCTTGGGGATTGTCATGTGTGTAGGCATGCTGAGTCTGGTCTCTGGGTGTTGTGTGAAGTTTGTTGTATATATACTGTGTATATATGTACAATGACAATAAAGAATTCAATTCAATTCAATTCAACAATGCATTGAATCAACACCTCCAACATCTGAAGGGCCCAATGTAGCATGGATGCTGTCATTCTCCACCCTAGTCCCGTCTCTCAGAAAGGCCAGGCTCCAAATGGCAGCACGACAGACATATTAAGGGGAAGATGAAACATTCTGTATTGAAGATAAAACCTTATCTGTAAAAAAAAATTGAAATCTATTGTCGGTTTAATTGAAGATCATTCCAGAGACCCTCTAATGAATAAAAAGTCAAATCATTTCTCTCTGACAAGTGATAGATATTTCCTGCTGCAGACAAATCTGGGCCAGGTTTTTTCCCCCTCCCCCTCACTCTCTCTTTGTTTCAAGGACATGGAGACATTTGTAAGTCTCAATTTTTTATTATAATTTCATGCTACGGAAGGAGAACGGAGTGTTTGAGTCAATAAAAAGCCACTCGGGGGAACAGACAAGAACTCTTAATGAGATCATAGAGATGTTTCTGATTTAAAAAGACACATTGGTATGGTTGCAATGTGATAACCACTTTTGCATATCTTATGAAGATGATTTTCCACATGGAAAAAAGGAAATTGCTTTCCCTAGCTTTTCTCACCAGTCTAGGAAATTCAGATTAATTAATATGGCTATACAGCATCAAAATACTTTTTTGGGGAGGGTCAAGAATCTACAAAGGGTGTTATGGCCTGCCAGTGAAGCTGGTGGCAGACTCAGACAGTGAGGAGGTTGGGGAGGAACATGGGCCAGTCCTGGAGTTTACAGAAGGCTCTGACGAGTGCTCTGTGTCGGAGGCAGAGATGGGGCCAGGGCCATCTGACAGTTATCAGCTGCCTTCAGAGTCAGAGATCAGTGAGGCAGAAGAACAGCTGGAGCCTGTTCCCAGTGTGTGCATGCACAGAGATGCCAGGAGAAGGGGACAGTTAAGAAACAAGGATCAACTCACAAGTAAAGACACAGGTGGATGGAAAATGCCCCCTCCCATAGGAAATAAAGAGGAGCGCAAGGGGAATGTTGTCTGCAGAAGACAATTAGTTCAATTCATGAGAAGATCTGTTCCTGACTTATTGCCATGTAAATTCTGCTACATCATGGTGTTTGGAAGATATCGGTCTGGCAACTCTCCAGCCTGATAAAGGTCTATAGTTGTGAAATATCTTGAAAGACTGTTTGCCAGGGCTTTACTTGAGATAAATTCACTTTAATCTAAATAAAAGGGGTATTATTGGGACAAAGAGTCTGCTTCATGATTTTGAGGAAGCCTAGATCAGAACAAAGAGAAAACTAGTGCTTATGGCTGTGACTCATGCATGGAGACCCCCTCACTGTAACTCAATCTTTGACAAAGAATTCAGAAGGAGCACTCAAAGGATTTATTTAATGTATGGCAAATGCATGGACTTATGAGACATTGGGCCAGAATAAGCTCTTGATGGACATTCGGACACAATGTATTTTGTCAAGGAGCACCACACTCACACTGAGATGTATTTTATGCTGCAGTAAAGTCGATGAACACAGCTTAAAAACACAGGTTTTTAAGCCTTGCTGGAAACCAGCCTCAATATGTCCTGTTAGTGTCAGCCCCAGATCCATCTTGATTCAGATTTAGGGCTGCCACAGCGAGGGATAGGCATGCTGTGGGAATGGGAGAGGAGTGAAAAGGGAGAATAGCCACAATAACATTGTTTCACCATACATCAAGGCCGAGTCACTGGAGTTTAGAGGGGAATGACTGGACTTGGAAGGAGTCAGAATTGAGGTAGATTGGAAAGTGTGACTTGAGGGTCATCAATAGGGGATGGGTGTGAGTTTTAGTGTAAGGGGGATGTGGGAATTCAGATTCAGGTTTTCCCCAGATGTGCCAACTGTCAAACCCGAAATTGATCTATGTGTAGCCATTTTAGTTAGCTTAGTATATCTTCTTTTTCTTACTTTCTCTTTAACGGTCATGGGGAAAGGGTTTCGGGCTTGCTATATTTCTAAGGGGAGAGGAGTGGTGATACAAAGAGTTGTTTAGGCTAGGTGATTCTTCTTCCCATGGGAAAATGAGCTGTCTGTGTTCAGGCCCCTTGATTTATAACATCAAGAAATGTTGAATTACTTCCATTGGAGAATGTGACTTTGGGGGGGTTGTTTCTAACTTTTAATATTGTGGGGTAATTCCTGGTTGTGTCAGATCCAGAATTACCATGGACTTTGCCAATTTGATGCTTTCCTAAATAAAAGAAATTGTCTTGGAATATTAATTTTGTTCTTTTCTTTTTAAATGGATTTTATCACTTGGAAACCTGATAATGACTTCTCTAAAAATTCTTCCTTGATTGGACTTTGTCTCTGAATGCTGAATTTGGAATGGGGAGTTTGGTTGGACTGCTGACAGTTAGGCCCAATCTGTCTTGTATCCATTGCCATGTTCCACAAAGATGCCTGGCTGTCAACTGTTCAAAGGAACTTTCAAGCTAAAGAATTGGTTGAGATCACTGAAAGAATGGAGTACTTCAAATATTTTTGAACTAGGTTTCTCTCTCCCCATCCTATCTCCTTTGATCTACTAAAAAGGAGATAGTCATTATCATTAGAATTAGAATTCTTTATTGGCCAAGTGTGATTGGACACACAAGGAATTTGTTGTAGTGCAAAGGCTCTCAGTATACATAAAAGAAAAGATACATTCATCAAGAGTCTAGAATCATAAGGTACAATACTTAATAATAGTCACAGGGTACAATAAGAAATCAAATCATACTAGGAAACAGTCAGTATAGATTGTAAGCATACAAGTAACAAAGTTACAGTCATACAGTCACAGGTGGGAGGGGATAAGGAGTGATTAGAAGATTAATAGTAATAGCAGTGCAGACATTGTAAATAGCTGAACAGAGTTGAGGGAATTATTTGTTTAGCAGAGTGATGGTGTTTGGGAAAAAACTGTCCTTGTGTCTAGTTGTTCTGGTGTGCNGTTGAGGGAATTATTTGTTTAGCAGAGTGATGGTGTTTGGGAAAAAACTGTCCTTGTGTCTAGTTGTTCTGGTGTGCAGTGCTTTATAGCATCATTTTGAGGGAAGGAGTTGAAACAGTTTATGTCCAGGGTGTGAGGGGTCTGTAAATATTTTCACAGCCCTCTTTTCATTATCATTGATCTAGACATCTAATTTTTTTGTCCAGGATAAGTAAGAAGGAAAGTTCAATTTTCATGTCTTCAGGAAAAAAATATCTTTTCTAAATGATTATTTCTTTGAAGGAGATGATGATGGGAGATTAAATTGTCCCTTTTCTTTGATAAAGTTTGGTGGACTGGTCAAACAGATGCCCCTGTAAAAACAATTGTGTCTTTCTGTGTCTGTCTCTCTCTCTAAACCATTTCTCTGTAATTGGTTGAGTTCCCACTGTGCCTCAATCTACGTCTTTTTGCAATATTGCCTTCTCTTGACAAAGCATTTTGTTGACAACACATTGTCCCTCATGTTCCATTTTCAGTCACTGGCTCATTCAGCTACTGCCTTCTCTCATCTTTACACACCAGATGCACTTTTTTTTTCCAGCCAAGGAAAGGGTGCAAGTTGAGATTAAACACAGTCTTGAAATTTATAGATGAGAATCTCAAGGGACTTCGACAAATTAAGACTCCAAAGTTGGTTGTTTTAATGAATGCTGATGAGATGGTAAAAAGATACATTCCAAATTCTAAAGTGTAGATAGAGGAAGCAAAAGCAGGGTGAGGTCTCAAGGAAAGTAAAATGGAGAAAAATTCCCAAAGACTTTGATTTGACTTGGACTTTGGATAAGTAAAAAAAAAAAAAATTAAGGATCGCTTCCTAATTCATGAGACCATAGTGGGCCCTATCAATATTTTGGTTAAAAGTTAAAATTCTTCAAAAAAGCAGTTTGTTCATTCATATTTGTCTCTTCCATTATTAGGAAACATTGCAGTCCCTCTGTTTCAAATTTGAGGCTGGTCTATTCTGATTGGCTATTAGCCTGGGTCTGTGTTCATTGGACTTTGGAGTTTGATGATTGGTTTCTGGTTTCTTCTGTCTGTTTTGTGGCTTTGAATTGGCTGGCACACTCTGTTCTGGTGTTGGAGGCTTTCAATGCAGCTTGGCTCCGTGTGAAAGGACGGCTGCTATTCATCAGCAAGCTGCTATTCATTAGCAAGCTGGGTTCACCTGGGTGCCTGGTGGGGGGGTGTTTGAGTTGGATAATACATATATATATTATATATATATTACTAATATATGATATATATATAACGTATATATATATATGTATGTATATGCTGTTCAGCTTCCCTCGGTATTATCCCACGTCATTGTAGTGCTGTTAAAGTTGTAGCAACGTTTCAGCAGAATCTCATCTGCCATATCAGGCTTCTGTATGGATGTGGGTCTCACAGCTTCTGGTTTCAAATTCGAGGCTGGTCTATTCTGATTGGCTAGGAGTCTGGGTCTTGTGTTCACTGGACTTGGAGTTTGGTTGATTGGTGTTTCTGGTTTCTTCATCAATCAATCAAACTCCAAGTCCAGTGAAGACTTCTAGCCAATGCAAATAGACCAGCCTCGAATTTGAAACAGAAGCTGTGAGACCCACATCCATACAGAAGCCTGATGATGGCAGTGAGATTCTGCTGAAACGTTGCTACAGCTTTAACAGCATTACAATGACGTGGGATAATACCCAAGGGAAGCTGAACAGCACACATGTAAGTACCCGCGAAAGCTTAAAAAAAACTTACATATATATATATATATTATATAATATTATATATATATATATTATATATATATTAGTGTGTGTGTGTTGTCGTGTGGTGGTGTGACATTACATCTTGAAATTTGTGTGTGTGTGTGTGTGTTACCTTTGAAAACAAACTTTCTGAGAGGTTTTTTTAGAGTAAGTTGCAAAACTACACAATGGTTTTCCTCTTCTCTTTATATAGTCAATTGTTCAATAGTGGACATGTAGTTTTCTACTAGAAAGGGATATGTACATGTTTAATTTAAGTTAGAAGTTAATGGATATTTTCTGAATGCGAAGAGCCATACAAGTGGAAAACTCCTTCCTTCCTTCCCTCCCCCCCCTTCTTCCTTCTTCTTTTCTTTCTTTCTTTCTTTCTTCTTTCTTTCTTTCTTTCTTTCCTTTCTTACCAAGGTTTCAGACTGCGCAACATAAGAAAATGTGAAAATGTGCTTGAAAGGTAAATTAGGTTATAGGCTATAACAAATCAGGAAAAATGCCATCCTATAGTGAAACGATATTAAATATCTGTGAAAAAGATATTTTGGAGAGTCATTACCTTGATATATGAAAAGATTAAATGAGTGACGAATGAAGAGAGTGTCAGATGCTACCCAGTCCAAAAGCTCCATTAAAATGAGCTGGCATTTCCTCCTTCAGCTGATCTTTTAGAGACAGAAAAATGATGGTGAGAATATAGGAAATTTACACTCTCCACATCTTTTGTATAATTCTGTGGATGAAACAAGGCAAGTGGAAAATAAAATCCTAATTTGGAAGAATGATGTGTTCAGACAGGTATTTCTCTTCAGTTTCTGAAAATTTGTACTTTTCCAAGCATTTGACATTTTTCAAGCACAAACCTGTCTTTTTACAGACCAAGTTATGAAATCTCATAAACATCCTGCCTCTGTACCCTGGTTCTTTTTCCACTGCTTTACTCACAGTGGTGGGATTCAAAAAATTTTACTAGCGGTTCTCGGCTTGGTGGGCATGGTTTGGCTTGGTGGGTGTGGCTTGGTGGGTGTGGCAGGGAAGGTTACTGCAAAATCCCCATTCTCTCAGAAGTAAAACTCAGTCACTATTTTTATTCTCTTGACCTCCGCAGAGAAGCCCGTGCTGTGTGGTTTGTATTTCTGGCTTATAAACCTAGATTAGCATATCAATATTAATGTTAATTATATATTAACCTCCATAAAACAACATCAGTTGTTTGGTTACCAATCAGTTTTCTATTTACAACTATAAATGGTGAAGGATTAAAATAAGCCAACATAGTTGACCATACCTTTAGAGAATGGACTTTGGGGGAAAAGTATGAAAATAATGTTTGTGAAGCTGCAGAACAGTTACTGGGAATGACATACATCTTTAATTTATAGCATGGATGTCAAACTCAATTTCATTGAGGGCCACAACAGGGTTGTGTTTGATCTTGGGGGGCTGGCCAGGGTGGGCAGGGCTAGCTCAACATCATTTGTGTCAGGGGCACCTGTGGTCACCTGAGTGCTTTTCCAACAAAAATGGGCTCCTAAGCTCCATTTTTGGCTGCAACAGCCTTCTGCAATCCTCTGTCAGTGAAAATGGAGCTCAAGAGGGCTGCACAAAGCTCCTCCCGAGTCCGTTTTCACTGGGAGAAGCATTGCGGGCTGGTCCTTTACTATTTCCAGGGTGGCCCCGCAGGCCAGATTTAATTCAATGCCTGTATGATGGCACAACTCTTCTATAATATCCCCCAAAAATGACCACTGTCTTTTAGAGAGAAATTCCTCTATTATCATTACATAACCTGTGTTTTTCTTCATCAAACTGTGGATGAAGAAAAGCAACACTTGAACCTTGAAAAAGTAATTTAAAAACCATAACATATTCTTTTTGTTCAGTTTGAAAGTCTTAGTTGATTTAATAAGGGAATATCTTATCCAATCAAACTTTATCCAAATCATGCTTGGTTTTCTTAAAAAATGGACTCATCCATTGAAAGCACCTTAAAAACATATGTCACTGTAATGTTCCCTTGTATAAGTCAGGTGATTCCTAGAAACCCTGCAAGCATAGAAGAACTAAGCCAGTGTAATATACCAGAATTTTAGACTTGCTACTTAATTTCTTAAACACTTTAAAACTTTATTAGAGTGACTTTTTTTCCTATCAGAGAGCAATGCATCATTAATTTCATCTTCATTTGGAAGATATGTCGTATCGTATTCTGTCAATGATACTTTAGAGCAATGAGCTGCTCTTCCCTGCACAATGTGTTTGTTGCCGTTCATAAATATTATGGGTTGGGTTTAGTGCAAATTAAGCATTTCTAGGCTTCATTGATTTCAATGGAAATAGAAAGCACATGCTTAAGTTTCCCATGCAGAAATCAATAGGCCATCAGTAGTTAACTTGGGTTGGGCTGTGTCACAAAGTCCAAAGAAAAAAACCAACATCAATATTACCAAACAACTTAACTTGGGCTACATCACACATAACATATTCAAGCAACCCCGGTTTTTTCATATTTTTTGTTTAAAGTTGTAAAAATAATAAAAGATAATAAAAGCAAAATTCAGAAGAGAGAGATAGAGAACAGAAAGAATAGAAAGCATTAGGAAAGAAAGGAGAGAAAGAGATTAAAGAAAAGAGAAAAAAGAAATAGTTAAAGAAATGAGTTCTGATCTTCATCCCAACATCTACTGGCAACGTTTAATATTTCTTCCCCTTTATGAAGTTACATGTATAGCCCAGGCGTTATCCATTTGCAAATCCATAAATTATAAGTTTCAGACTTATAACTTTGTTGGCAAAAAATATGTATAGGATATCAAATTATATTTTTTTTAACCCTGGTCAAACAAATCAGCCTGAAAAACCTTGCCCTTGCTTCTAATTCTTTTTTTGATCCATTCAAATGTTACCATAGGTTTTAATCTTCCTGTTTTATTTCCTGTCTCTGAAGTTGATTCAAGACTTAAGAATCTTATTTTCTACATCCATCATTATCTTGCTTTGTCATTCGCATTTCCAGCGTAATTTCCATCGCTTTTTTCTAATCCACAATTTCTTTCTATTATAATAAATCTGCATTTCTAGATGAACAATGGTGAATTATCTCTGAGTGGAGACAGTGATGGTGACAAAGACCAAATGATCCCTGAGTAGACCTTGCCCCGTAATATATCTCAATAAGAAGAGAGTGGGAAATCACCCTCTTGTGTACGAAATGCAGCTCCAGGTTAAGTGGCCACAGTACAGTAGCTTCCCTAGGGTTTGAGTGCCAGGAGATGTAATGAATGATCAAACTCTCAGTTTTGATGGAGAAGCCTTTTAAATACACTGAATTTGCTAACATCACTTTCTAATCCCTTTTGAAAATTACCAATTTAATTACATTAAGAATATTAGACATGCTCAAAATGACAGGTTTGAAAAGCTACTTGGTAAGTTTACCTTTGTCCTTGAACAAAAGAACAATCAACTACAAGCTTAATAATTAAGAAATAGAAACAGATGGCAAAAAGCTAAAGAAGAATTTAATTTAACAATTATAAATTGATTCAGGATTTTTTTTGCAAAAAATTGTTAAAAGATTTTAGAAGGAAGAATTAAATTAATAAATGATGCCTTCATGGTAATATCATTTGTTTAGCATTCCAAACTAACAACAGAGCCTTGAGCTTTATAATGTCAGAAATTAGAACTGAGAAGAAAGTAATGATTCAGGCAGGGGGGGAAATCTGTCTTTGAATTGGATTTTACAAACTGACAGATAAGAATGTGAAATATAAATCATTTTGATACACTTTTTAAGGATTGGATAGAGAGACTTGTAACTACAATGGTAGAAGTAATCTTAACTTCTATGAATGTACTGTATTATTTACAAAGGAAGAAAAGAAAGTTGTCAAGACAATGCCTTTGAAAGACCTATAGGATGAAGAGCTTAAGCAAGCCCATGCAGATTTATTCATAAAATTCAAATAAAAATTCATGAATTAATAATTGGCTTCAAGCAAAGAACACATTGTGTCAATGAGCATCAAGTTCTTTTAGCATAGCCTTTAGAGACAGCATATAATATGTCACATTTTTGTCACAATTGATCAGATCTATCGTTCTGTGTTCACTCTTAACAGAGTTTCTGCATTATAGAATAAAACACTTTCCTAATCACTGAATAGTTTCATGAAAGAAATAAGTCTAAAACAGTATTATTGTTATTTCTTAGTGTGAGTAGCAATGGATGTCAGGTTAAAGAAGGGGTCTATATAACAATGAATGATTGGCACAGTGGCATAGAGATGAATTGCTCACCTCCCATTCGGAAATTTGAGAGTTCAATCTTAGGCAGCGGCAGATGTTTCTCTATGAGGGCACAAAGAGAAAATATTTACTGCAAACTCTGCTTAGGTGTCAGGAAGAGCATCCAGCCAGTAAATACTCAGCTTCACTCAGGTACCCTGACTCCATTAATCTGTTGTGGCAAAGAAGGCCGTAGCTCTAGAACAATTTACAAGATAGACGACAGGGTAAAATTTCTAGTATAGAAACTCCTTCTTCAACTTGGAAAGCCAATCCAAAGCTTCACTAAGAGAACAATTTGACTGGCATCAACAGTTAATTTTACTTAGAAAATTCTGGTTAAACTATCTGCTCAATTAGGAAGACAAGGTGCTTTTTCAGAATTTAATAAAAATTGGCTTCAAATATGTTTTTTATGCAGTTTACATAATATGGAAGAGGTTTGCTAATGTCTTGCTTCAATGGGTCCTTGGATTAAGTAATTGTAACTGTAATAATTCATGGAAATCTCCAATCAGTCTAGCTACATCTGGTCCATTCTACTCATAGAACCCACAATGACAACATGTTAGAAAATAAACAATACCATATTTCAGGAACTAAGTAGGAAGAGACATTTATATAAAATCAATATGTATGCATAATACCAAAGTGTAAAGATTATATGGTAGCTTATCTACACAATAAGTTGCCACTTTATAAAGCCCAATTCCATTCATAACCATTTCTTTTTAAAATATCTGAGTACTAGGAGAAGGCGGAGCTTCGTCTCGGTGCTACAGCTGCGATCTCGGCCTGAGGGGATTTTCGGGCCAAAAAAAAAAAAAGGCTTTTTCTTTGAATAAATTTTTTTTTCACCCCCATGGTCGGTCCTAACGGACCTAAACGTCCCGTAGAGACGGGGATTGAGAAGGGCACAGTCCCAGGATCCCAGAGATATCGCAAATCTCTGGTTTGATCCGGGAGAAGTCCTTTGCTGGCGGTGGAAAGGCAGCTCCAAAGCTGCCTGAAGTCGGGACAGCTCTGAAAAGAAAGTGGCTTGAGCGAATGTGTGTCGGTTGGGGAAAACTCTTTTGTAATGTAAATTGGCTGAGACCTGAAAGGATATCCTGAACAAAGAAGAACCTGTGACTTTATTTGTTTGACTGGAATTGTTTAAGCGGCGTTTTTTAAAGTGATGTCAAATGAGGCTTGGATTCTTCCTTACTACTTCTTTTTCTGAGGACTTTAATGTGATTTTGTAGGTAACCAGATTGAATTTTTTCTTATATATATTTTCATGCTTCTTTTGATTTTTTAATTTTCATTAGGATAGAGACCCCCTTTGATTTTTTCTTTCTTTTTCTCTTGAGTTTTGTATACATTACTCTTCTTTCTGGCTGGGGGAGAAAAAGTATTAAGAGATTTTGCAAACACTGCCAACTAGAGCTTGAAAGTACTTTATTTGAACTGGGGAGAAATGTTTAACTACTCCTTCTCAAGGACATTTTAATGTGATAAGATGGAGGGAGAGCACAGAAAAATATTATTACAGGTGTTTCCTGGACTCTTATCAATATTTCAATACTTGAGGCTTGGCTTTGAAGCTGTGGAGAAGAGAGTCATAATAAGAGCCTTGGATAAATAAATAAAGTGCAGTGTGCAGTCCATATATACTTGTGAAATCTTTACTCGCCAGCCTTTTGTATATTTTAACTCTAGTAATATTTTACGTTGCTTTTTATTTTATCCCTTTTTCTTCTTTGGTTTTTGGCCTCTTTACTATTGGATTTTCTATTTTGGATTATAATTGGCTATTCTATCAGATGGATTGAAGGTCAAAAGAATTTTGAAGTTTTTTGAAGCATTAAAATTGGAAAAAAAAAAGTGAAAAAAAAGAAGAAGGTGTAAATTGAAAAGATATGTGTTTTTGGATTGTTTGGTGACTTTGGGACTTTTTGGAAATTTTTATTTGAAGGATTAAAAATCATTTGGGTTGTTTAATTTTTTTTTTCACAATGGCATTACTTATGGATGAAGAAAATGGAATTTATAAAATATGAACAAGAGAAACAAGAAGGGAAGGATTCTTTGGCTCTATTTTTCGTTTCCTAGAAATGGCAATTTCTACATATTTTAGAAACTACAAGAACAAGAAGATTGGGATGAAGAAGAAACCATCCCTAATGGAACAAGCCACTTTATTTGGGGAAGAAAGGGAAAGGAGAGAAAGAGAATGGAGAATTTAAGATTAAAAAAAAACACCAAAAAGGGAAAACAAGGTGAAAAGTGGACACAACATCAGAAAGCAACAGAAAAAGAAGAAATACACAAGAGGGTGGAGATTAAGAGAAAGGGGTGTAAAAGGTAGAGTGGAGAAGCAAGGGAGGAAAGAAGGAGAGAAGAGTACAAAGGTTTGAAACAAGAATGTAAAAGAACAGAATTTATTTAGAGAATGGGTAAACATATAATTGAAAAAGAGATTCTGCAAAGGTACATAAGATTGTGTTGTTTATTGTATTTGAATAATGTTACAAAATTGGAATAATATATGATTATAAAAATGGGACAAAATATTTAATTGTAACTTAGCGAATTTCTTTTTTAAATAAAATAAATGAAGATAAATATGAGAGAATTGAATTAAAGAAAATGGGAACATTGTCTTGTATAATTATTTTAAACATAAGTGAATAGGGGAAGTAACTAAACAAAATTATAAATGTTCCATAGAAGCATGATATTATTTAGAAAGGATTGTGTAAAATGATTAGACTTAAATGAATTATTAATTTTAATGGATATAATTTAATCTGCTATGGATTGTTGTTTTAATTATATTATATATTTTTTAAAAAAAATTTTTCCTTGTTTTAAAATATTGAGTCTATCTTTAGAATGTACTACGCAGAATCTGAATGAAAATTATGTGTTATGTTAAGCTTTAAAACTAGGGAAGGATAAGTATGATAAGGCATTATACTCCAATTAGTCATTACAGAAGAAATTTTGTGTTAATGAGAAAAGATAATAGACAGCTGAAAACAGGACAGACAAAGGATATAAGTATAATGATTTAAATTGAGATGAAATAAATATAATAGATAAGAGAGTGAAAAGAGGGGAGAAGCCTATATAGAAAATGTAAAATAGTGAATAGGAATGGAATGCTATATAAAAGTAAGCATGAACTTGAATTTATGTCTGTACAAAAAAGAGTAATCGGGATCAAACTGCCGTCCAAAAAGATATTTTATGTTTATGTTTCTTATGTTTTGTGTTTTGTTTGTATATGTTTGTTTGTTAAAAATTAATAAAATTCTTTAAAAAAAAAATTAAAATATCTGAGTACTGGTTATTTCTTAAAATATCAAAAAAACTTCATGGTACTAATCCAAATTGCACGTTTGTCTTTTAATGCAGTTTAACCACAGATCAAAAGAGCTTTTGAGCAATATTTTACAGGGGCAGGAGGAGGAGTGATAGGTTTTAAAACAATTGAAGAATGCTAAGCTTCTGGCATTTGTAATGAACTCTGATATATCCTATAGGAATATTTTGTTCTGAACAGAATGTAACATATCCTATTTTTAGTAATGCAGAAATCTGAGATTACATTAGTATGACATCTCGGCTATCTTACAATCAGTAAACAACTTCATATAATATTTTAAGATTTATCGAGCTTTAAATTGCCACCAGAAATGGACATGTTTGTTGCCTGAAGGTGGGAAAATTCCACTCATACATTCTAAAATAATTCAGTAGATTATTAAGGATGAAACTCTAGGCAACCGACTGATAGATGCAGTTCTGACCTTCAAAGTGAATCAATTAATGTCTATCAGATACACAAAAAACAATCAGAAAATCCATGTTCTAGATAGCAAGATGAAGAAAAAAGCCAAATAAAGAAATATAGACAATTTTAGCACTGTATTTATTTGTTAAGAGTATTTATAATCTACTCCAATCAACGCAGACACTGGACAATGAATAATTATGCAAAATATGTACATGTGTATTTTCTATTTATTATTGTTTCTAGTTTTTTAAGCCCTGTATTTTTTAAGCCCTAGTATTTCCGTGTTCTCTCTCTCCCTCTCTCTCTGTTTCTCTCTCTCACTCTCTGTCTGTGTCTCTCTCTGTCTTTCTCTCTGTGTGTATCTCTGACTTTCTCTGTGTCTTTCTCTGTCTGTCTGTCTCTCTCAGTCTCTGTCTTTCTCTGTTTATGTATATGTGTCTTTATCTTTCTCTCTGTCTCTCTTTCTCTCTCTCTCTCTCTCTCTCTCTGTGTTTCTGTGTGTCTTTCTCTGTCTTTCTCTGTTGTGTGTGTGTGTTTCTCTCTCTATTTCTCTCTCGGTCTCTCGGTCTCTGTCCCTCTGTCTTTCTCTCTCTGTCTTTCTCTCTCTGTCTTTCTCTGTCTGTCTGTCTCTATCTTTCTCTGTGTGTGTGTGTCTTTCTTCTTCTGTGTGTATTTGTGTGTGTCTTTCTCTCAGTCTCTGTCTGTGTGTGTGTGTGTCTGTCTGTCTTTCTGTGTGTGTGTGTGTGTCTTTCTCTCTCTCTCTCTCTCTCTTTCTCTCTCTCGCACCTACTCCTTCGACTGAGTTTCCTGCTTCAAAACAGCTACTATGTGATTCCCATCCTGATCAGTAGACATAAAACCTGCTTTTTTATTCTTAAAAATCCACGCTGGTATTTTAACGATTTGGATTTTTTTTAATTGCTAACATTTGTTATAATTTGTTTCTGAGTTATTATCTTATGTAGCTCATTATATTTGGCAGGCATTTTTTTAAAGGGAAGAAGAAAAATTCACATTTTCTAACAAAGTAGCACCCTGCTGAATCAATGATATACCAAATAGCGTATTGTGATCCTACCAAAATGGAAATGACAAAAATAAGAATTTGGAAAATCTGAGATGCCATAATTGCTGCACAGCAAGGAAATAGTTGTGTTGTGGGTCTAAACATGGGCATTTTTTATAAAAAAATAATGTTGGTGTCCAAGGGAGCTGTATTATATAATACTGTATTGAAGGCAATCTTTTGTCCATATGGTGCTAAATAAAGCAGTTTATCAAAAATTTTAGGCATTATTGAGTCTATCATCTGCACCTCTATAACTGTCTGGTTTGGTTTTGCAACCCAATAGGACAGAAACAGACTTCAGAGGATAATTAGGACTTCAGAAAAAACAATTACTTCCAGCCTGCCTTCCATCGAGGACCTGTATAATGCAAGAGTCAAAAAGAGGGATGTGAAAATATTTACGGACCCCTCACATCCCGGACATAAACTGTTTCAACTCCTTCCCTCAAAATAACACAACAGAGCCCTGCACATCAGAACAACCCGACACAAAGACAGTTTTCCCCTGAATACCATCACTCTGCTAAACAACTAATTCCCTCAACACTGTCCAACTATTTACAAAGTCTGTACTACTATTACTGTTAATCTTCTCATCACTCCTTATCACCCATCCACTCCCACTTGTGACTGTATGACTGTAACTTTGTCACTTGTATCCTTACGATCGATATTGACTGTTTCCTAGTATGATTTGATTACTTATTGTACCCTATGACTATCATTAAGTGTCATACCTTATGATTCTCAACTCTTGGCGTATGTATCTTTTCTTTTATGTATGCTGTGAATATTTACACCAAGACAAATTCCTTGTGTGTCCAATCACATTTGGCCAATAAAGTATTCTATTCTATTCTATTCTATTCACTTTTTGTAAAAGTTTGTCACACCTTTTGTAAAAGTTCATCACACCCTGATATCTATTAGGTGAATTCATTGTTGATCTAAAACCCTGTTTAGTACTCAGCAGCAGATCTTTATCTCATTGGAGTGGATTGTCAGGATTCCAGCAATTGCCCTAATTAAGTCATCATTCTTGAGCCAAACTTCAAAAAGCTTCAAAGGATTTATTAGAGGTGACATACTGGCATTGCAACTACTAAAACAGGCATAAGAATGTTTTATGAGTTGACATGGATACCACTGGGTTAATCTTTTAGCCAGAATTGTTCAACATTTTTTTTAAATTTAAAACTTAATGGAGAGTTGGAGAGAATGTTTATCAAATACTGATGGCTATTTATTACCTCCTGTATCAGCAGAAGGACACTTTCACTTCTATTTACCAGAAAGCAATAATGAAAGAACTTGAGGAAAGCAAAACATCCTGAGAATAAAAACAGCTTAGCGGCAAAATGAACTGCCAAGAGATGCAATGAGCTCCCCTCTGCTAGATATGCAGCTGGGCCAAGATGTTTTAAACTGAATTCTTAATATCACAGTTACTAGAATTAGACTTGGTGGCCTAAATCAGAGGCCCTTAACTCCTGGTCAGTGGATTGGCATTGGGTCGTGGCATACCGGAAACCAGGCCACGGAAACAAACGAAGCCCCATCCACAGGATGCAGGCAGAATGCAAAATCACACACCCTTCCAGTTTGTGGAAAAACCTCTCTCCACAAAATCAATCCCTGGTGCCGAAAAGGTTGGAGGCCACTGGCCTAAATAACCCCTTTCAATTCTGGAATGCAATGGTTTGATTATTGTATTGCTGTGATAAGGCAGCTAACTGAACTTGAAAGGTCTAAATATGAGCTCCGATAATCATAATATGTCTTACTATATAACTTTGGGAAGAAATATCCACCTGGTTCAGTTCCAAGCCAGGAGAAAGAAACAGGAAACATGGACGCTGATTGGAAAGATAATAAAGCAGAACCACATGAGTTCTGGGTAGCTGACCACATGGAGTTAAATGTGAGGAGGTATTATACCTTCTCTTGGGCTTTGCACTTGAGCTTCCTGTTCCTGTGCAAGAGCATGCATTCTATTGGCTGTTGTCAGACTCCCATGGGGCCATGTAGGGGTTATGTAGGGGTCATAGCAGGGTCTATAGGCTGTCTGAACTCTCAGCCTTGGTTGAAGTTTGAACTGCTGTAATGATGCAATGAAAAGGCATTGGGCAATTCCTAGTGTGGCTGAGGGCTAATCCTACCATTGTTGGATCTTAGGTGAGGGTATTTGCTTATGAATAGAACTATCTATATCTTTATCTTTTCCAAATGCTGACATCTGCTGTTGACTATTAAGGAAGGTGGAGGCTGCTTTCTCCCTCTAAAAAAAACATGTTTCCATTTCTTTCTTTTGGGAAATATAATATTCTGCCTTTTAAAAATAATTCCTCAAAAATATTTCATTCTTCTAGGACAGTGGGTGTGCTGAATTTCTACATAAGCTTTGTCTGCTAGTGGAAGCAACTAGATGTATGGGATGATACTTCCACCATCCCAAACTGTGAGCCCTAAAGCAGAAGACCTCAAAATAGAGCTTGAAATAAAGGATCCACTTGTGATAGCTATTCCATCTATACCTTAAGTCTTGCTCTCTCAAAGAGTTTCAGTTCCATCACGAATGCATAAAAGTCAAAGCCTTCACAGAAAAATATTTGGAAGGTTTATGTCCACACTTTGATCCTTTCCATCTTCTTTATCCATTGTTCTCCCCTTCTTGTCAAATGCTGCAATTCTTCTAAGTCCACTATCTGCTCACATCCCATCTCCAAAGTCCACAAGTTTCTACTTCTTCATCATTGCTTCAGGCAAGCAGCCGACTTTCATTTGGATAAGGACAAACTGATTGGCATGCTTAGAAATTGTTTCCAAATCTGTAGTTGAAACATATGTATTGTTCTAGAATATTCCAGGAAGTGTCATGTCTTCACAGCCATGGACACATGCTTGCTTTAACTATTTTGATTTTATTGTCATTGAAATGACTTAATTTTTAGCTACGCTTGCCAATGCCTTTCTCTCCAGTATAAACATTTATTCATTTCTCTGGCATTCTCTTTGTCTTCATTTATTCTTGGGTCCAAACAGGGAAAAAGATCATCCACTTTTCTCATGTTCACTTATAACCACTGTAAGTTTACTAAGGATCTTGTTGGTATTTCTTGTGTTTTCTCCCTATTTAATTCAAGCTATATTTTCTTTCTTTTTTACTTTCATACTGAGCCTCTTTTTAACCTTCAGCTACCAGGGAGATGTCATCTGCACACCACAAACTGTTGATATTTTTATTCTAAGCTGTTTCTTTCCATAATTAAAAACTACGGGGTGGGAACCCATACATCATTGTCTTGCTCCCTTTCCTATTCTGAAGTGCTCTGTTTCTCAGAATTCAATTTTTAATCTTAGCTTTCTATACAGTGTAAAGTTTCCTCAGAAGATTAACCCAAGTATTCTGCTACACCCATTAACTTTAATGGGTTCCACATACTGACATGATCTCCGTGGTCTTAAACAGAGCTAATCACTATAGCCAAGATAAACTTTCTTATTTCCTCCTGCTCTCTCCATGATCCATTTTATGTCAGATATTTGATCTCCGCTCCATCTGCCTGTTCATTTGGCATCACTTACTTGACTCAAGGTTCATTTGGCACAAAGGACTTTTGTCTGACTACTCTTTCTACAATTATCTTTTTTTTTTCTTATAGTAAAGACTCAGTAAAAGTTTCAGGGACTTACCTTGTGACTTCTGAATCTCATCCATACACCATGGCCACCCATACAACATGAGAGAAAGAAAGAAAAAATCCATATTGAACAATAAGGCCACCATAACCCTCAAATTCTATGCTATGCTATGCTATGCCATGCCATGCCACACCATGCCATTCTTCTATTCCATTCCATTCCAGTGTTCATGACTGAATGAAACAGATTTGTTCTTCCCAGAACTGAATATAAATTGACTTCCAGTACATGAAGTGGGACATGCTTTAAATTTTGCATTGTAGTCTTTTGTAATGCAGTTCACCATATGGGAAAATAATTGCATCTTAGGGAAAAAAATATTGCAAATCTGAATTGGCTGATAAATTAAATCTATTGCATGTAGAAAGAAATTCATGCACTAGGAAAAGGATATGGGCAAATATGATCTTTTTAATGCCTCTTTTAAATTGCAAACTCAATAAAAATGAATGATATTTCTCCTTTTATAAACAATACCTGAGGATCAAACCAATGAAGGATTTGTGAAGCTGAAGTAAAGAGGAAGCAAGTGCGCTTTGTTTAGGAATCCTTAGCTCTTTCTAAAAATATAATACTTTTTACTTCTTTATTTTTTTTAAAAAAAGCAATTGTTTCTCTCTAAGTGTTATTCTTCCTTTCTGTATATTCTGTTATTTTAATTGCCAGAGATTCTGGGCCTTTTCCACACAGCTTTCTTATTCAGCTAAATAAGAGTTTTCTCAATTGACCGAAGAATTGAGGTGGTTTTATTCTATACTGAAATCCAAATGTGGCAGCGACAGCATTAAATTATTTCTTTACAGTGACTTATTATAAAGTTATTTCCTTCAACAAGCCTGAGGATAAGGGAGTTTATCCTCAAAACCTTTCAAATGAGACCAGGTGAGAAGCAATCTCAAAGCTCCCAGAAGCCTCCAGGAGTGAAGAGAAATTCTGACTGTTTGGGTCATTATTTATTTCTGTTCTTTGAATGGTCACTAAATGAATTGTTGTAACTTGTATATTTAAAAGAAAAAGAAACATCAAGTGTGTAAAGTTTTTCAATTTTAATATAACTCTCCCCAAATCATCACACATCTTTTTATTTTTATATATTGTGCAGGCAGATTAATAGAAATTTCCATTAAAGGAGAAGAATCATAGTTGTTTCATATGCCACCATTTAGAATAGAATAGAATAACAGAATTGGAATGGACCTTGGAGGTCTTCTAGTCCAACCCCCTGCTTAGGCAGGAAACCCTATACCATTTCAGACAAATGGTTGTCCAATCACTTCCTAAAAACTTCCAGCATTGGAGCATTTACAACTTCTGAAGGTAAGTTGTTCCACTGATGAATGATTCTCACTGTCAGGAAATCTCTCCTTAGTTCTAGGTTGCTTCTCTCCTTGATTAGTTTCCACCCATTGCTTCTTATCCTACTTTCAGGTGCTTTGGAGAATAGCTTGACTCCCTCTTCTTTGGGACAGCCCCTCAGATATTGGAACACTGCTATCATATTTCCCTTAGTCCTTCCTTTCATTAAAGTAGACATACCCAGTTCCTGCAACTGTTCTTCATATGTTTTAGCCTCCAGTCCCCTAATCATCTTTGTTGCTCTTCTCTGCATTCTTTCTGGAGTATCAACATCTTTTTTATCCCATGGTGATCAAAACTGGATGCAAATTTGAACTTAATTTACCATGATAAATTTCACAAGTAGAGCTAAAGCATCATCTGTCAACCAGCCTTAAAAAGTAGTTGCACTCTGCGCATATTTATTTAAAAAGACATTTAATTGCCACGGGTATTGAACTAGATGGTTCTTCTGGCTTGTGGTAAATTATTGTTCAAAGCCATTCTAATGCTGGCTTTGACTTTTATCCACTGAATTATTGTACTACAGCAGTAGATTGTATTTTTAAAGATTTGGAACAGATCTTGCCAGATACATAATGCATGCTTAACCTTTATTTAATTCATTGTGTTTTTTTTCCCTAACTAAATGAGGAGAGATTTTGCTGTAAATGTCACTTACGTTGTAGGAAATTTTTATTTTATTTTATTTATTTATTTTTGTCAATTGCTTACAAGATAATTGGGATAAGTAAGAACATAATTATGAATACATGGATACATATAAGAAAAATTAAAAAATAAAAGAAACAATAATGGTAGGCACGTTGGTGCACTTATGCACGCCCCCTACAGACCTCTTAGGAAAGAGGTGGGGTCAATAGTAGACAGTCTAAGGTTAAAGTTTTTGGGGTTTGGGGAAGAAACCACAGAGTCAGGTATTCCAAACATTGACCACTCTGTTGCTGAAGTCGTATTTCCTGCAATCAAGTTTGCTGCGATTAACCTTGAGTTTGTATCTATTGTTTGCTCTTGTGTTGTTATGTCTGAAGCTGAAGTATTCATTGATGGGTAGGACATTGCAATGTATGATTTTATATTCCATACTTAGATCGGACGAAGGCGGCATAGTTCTAGTTTTTCTAGGTCTAGAATTTCAAGTCTGGTGGCATAAGGTATTCTGCAACGAGTAGAGGAGTGGAGAACTCTTCTGGTGAAATATTTCTGGACTTTCTCAACTGTGTTAATATCAGATATGCAATGTGGTTTCAGACTGAAGAGCTATATTTGAGTATTGGTCTAGCAAATGTTTTGTACGCTCTAGTTATTAGTGTAATATTACCAGAGAAAAAGCTACGTAAGATAAGGTTAGGCAACTCTTAATGCCTTTTTGGCTATGTAGTTACAATGGGCTTAGCACTTAGATCATTAGAGATGAGTACTCCAAGATCCTTGATGGAGTTTGGATCATCAACAAGGTCTTGACTATACAGCCTGTATTTTATTTTCTGATATATTTTTTTGCCAATATGTAAGATAGAGCATTTATTTGTGAGATTTGAAGTTGCCAATTTGATTGACCATTCTGATACATAGTCAAGTCTTTTTGAAGGGTAGCAGTATTGTCTGTGGCATTGAATAGCTTTACATCATCAGCAAAGAGAACACAGTTGCTCTTGATATGATCACAGAGGTCATTTATGTAGAGTATGAAAGAGTTGGTCCTAGAATATTGCCTTGGGGGACACACTATTGACAAGGTACAGAATTTGATAGGATGCTCCCAATTTTGACCATTTGTTGTCTGTTTGACAGGAATGCTTCTATCCAGTTATGCAGGTGTCCAAAAATACCGTAAGATTTTAGTTTTAGGAGTAGTTTGTCATGTACCGAATCAAAGGCTTTACAGAAGTCTATGTAGATTGTGTCTCTTGCTTTGCCCTGATCAAGTTGTGTAGTCCATATGTTTTTGCAGTGTTGCAGATTACAGGATAGGTTTTTTTTGAAACCAAATTGTTTATTAGAGAGTAGGTGGTTTGTTTCTAAGTGGAAGATGATGGATTTGTTAAGAATTGATTCCATGACTTTACAGATGACCCAGCATAAAGAGATTGGTCTGTAATTTTCAACTAGGCTGGGGTCTCCCTTTTTGAAGATGGAATTGTTAAGCCTGGGTTCCCAACCAGGGTTAGGGAGACAAGCAAAACAGAATGTGCAGCGTAAGTCAGATAGGCATACAGATAAATGAGTGAAGCTAAGCTTGTAGGTTTATTACATACAGTAAAAATACCATATACGCTAGTGTTATCACAATTATAGTTTATTCCATAACATAGCATAGTCAAAATAACAGTCCAATAGTCATGTATCATTTAGTCAGTCCATTCAGGGATATTCAGTTAGCAAAGTCCATGTAGAATATCCTGGGTCAGTTCACTTACAAATCAGTCCTTTGTTCTCTCTCCCGTGCGAGCAATTGCCAGTCTTCCAAGCAGTAATTAGGAATCCTCAAAGCCAGGAGAGCGAGCACGCTGTAGGCTTGCTTCTTTTAAGGAGTTTTCATAACCACTCCCACCAAATCACTTTCCCACAGTTAAAGTTACAGACACTTTAACATACTAACAGCAGGATTACTTATTTATTATTTTACCTAAACCAGTTAGGGCAAACACTGTTTATCTAACATTAATGACCGTGGCTTGTGACTATAGTTTTGACAAGGAGCTGGTCCTGAAAGATTTTCAAGATTATACTTAGAGGCTCAGCTATGGCAGTGGTAGCTTTTTTAAAAAGTAGGCACAATATTTCCATCCAGGTCCAATAGATAGAAATGGTTTTAAGATTGTGCTAGTGGCTTTTTCAACATTTGTCTTATGGTAAAATCGATATGTATTATATCATTGTAGTTGTCTGGTGGTTCGACTAGGAAATACTGGCATGATCCATTGCTTTTTACAAATACTGAGCAAAGAATGTATTAAAGGAGGTTTGGTTTTACTAGTGTCGTCATTGCAGTTTTTTACCATTAGGTCCTTTCAGGGATGGGATGACCTTGAGTCTTTTAATTTGTTGTTTACAAAATTGTTGAAAGTGTGATGTTATTGGTGCATAGAAGCGTTTCTTCTTGTTTAATGTGATAATTGGTGCATTCAGTTTTTTTATCTGGTGGCCATAAATTTTTGTATCGGCTTTTGAAGTTGGCAATATGACCAGATTTGTTTTTCTGTCCTGCAAAGTGATTTTATTTTTTTTTTTGGGATTAAAGGTTCCTTATTGTTATGGGTAATTTGTTTTTTTCTGGTTTTGGCAGTTGTTTAATGGAGCATATAGTTTGATGACTCTTTTGACTTCAAGTAAAAATATGTTGTAATGGTCTTCTCCAATATTGCATCCAGTGAATTCCCTTGCAAAGGCTGAGCATTTATCGTTTACAAATATTGGATGCCCTTCAAATAAACACCAACATAGCACTCTTAAAATGAAGGTTAATGCCAGCCCTTTCTTAGACCAACAATCAGTACTTTGATATTGATTCCATATCAAATAATACTATGCATATACAATTCAAATAAGACACAGGTTGAACTGCAGCCAGAGCACAGGAGCTTAAGAAATGGTAACATAATAGAATAGGGTACAGTAGGGTAGGATAGGGCAGAATAGAGTAGAATAGAATAGAATAGAATAGANCTCGCTGCTTAGGCAGGAAACCCTACACCACTTCAGATCAATGGTTATCCAATATATTTTCCAAAACTTCCTGTGTTGGAGTATTCACAAGTTCTGGAGGCAAGTTGTTCCACTGATTAATTGTTCTCACTGTCAGGAAATTTCTCTTTAGTTCTAAGTTGCTTCTCTCCTTAATTAGTTTCCACCCATTGCTTCTTGTCCTACTCTCAGGTGCTTTGGAGAATAGCATGACTCTTTTTTGTGGCAGCCCCTGAGATATTGGAACATTGCTATCATGTCTCCTCTAGTCCCTCTTTTCATTAAACTAGACAAACCCAGTTCCAGCAACCGTTCTTTATATATTTTAGCTCCCAGTCCCCCAATCATCTTTGTTGCTCTTCTCTGCATGTTTTCTAAAGTCCCAGCATCTTTTTTATGTCATGGTGACAAAAACTGAATGCCGTATTCCAAGTGTGGCCTTCCCAAAGCATACACTCCGGGGGGAATCCAAAAGAAGACAATGACAAACTATTTTGGTGTGTTTTTGTCAAGAAACCTATCAAGTCACTGGAGTTGAAATCAACTTGAAGACATTTCTCTTCTTTTCTACTTCGAATGAAAGTGCCTTCCCTAGGAGGCTAACTGAATCAGGGACTTAACACTTATGTTGGAAGAAATATCCAGCTGGTTCATGAGAAAGATTCTGGAAACATGGAGGTTGCTTGGAAAGATGGTTTAATGATGAAGCAGACTGTTGTAGGGCTCATAGCTGGCTCTATAGGTTGTCTGAGCTAAGTTTGGTTGAAGTTTGGAGGGTGATGCAATGTACTTAGGAGATCATCATGAGCTCTAATGATCATGCAACATCATGAGCTCTGCTTTTGGATGGTGGTATGTTACCAGTTTGGTCCAGTTCAAGTGAATCGATAGTAAAAATGATTACCAGTTCAGCAGAACTGGTAGTTCAAAAATATCCTCCAATCAGCTGAGAGGAGGAAAAAATGCCTCCAACAATCAGCTGAGATGATAAAAGACCGAAAAGCGCATGGGAGGTTGGGAAAGTCGCTCCTACCTTTTCGTTTCTTCATCCCCTCAACTGATTGGCTTGTTAGCGGTGTGCGCGCACATGCGCAATCACCAACTGAACCAATAGCGACTAAGATAGGATCCCACTACTGTTCTAAATGCACACACATACACACACACACACACACACACACACACACTTGAACTTCAATTTCAAACCTGAAATTGGCCTTCAGTATGCACACCAATCCTTAAGAACAATAGTACATTTTGCAGAAGATTTTAAAGTAATTCTTCATGATAATTTTACAGATCAAGCTTTCATAGTGGCTAAATTGAAATACAAACCCCCTTCCCTCTTCCAGTTATACAGAATTATTTCCAAATGGATAATTAACTTTGGTTGTTTGATCTCCATCATCAGTAGGTACCTTCAACTGACTTTGCTTCCTCTAACATGGGTTGATCAGAACTAGTTATCTTTCCCACTAAACAAAATTAAATTCCAGAGATTCTCTTATATATCGTGAGATCTATTTTTCAAAATCTCTTTCCCTGAATGCAGCAATGTGGTGTGGGAAGACATTAACCTGTGATAAAAGAATATTTTCCAAATACCCAGGTCACTAAATTAATGCCAAACCTGAGATTGCTCACAGTCCTGTCCTTTCAAACGTTATCTGGATAATTTAATTATTCACAAAGATGTAGCACTGTGCAAAACAGACTCTAGTGTTATTTTCTCTTTTCAAAGTACAGGCAGGGAACACTAACTCTGTTCAATCAATTTTGTCCATGATGGAGTGAACTCCTCAAGAGACCTTGCAAAAAAAAGCTAATATCTAGGACCCAGTATTTCTGTGGCTGTTTATTTAGTTTGTCAAGCATGTATGAGAAAACAAGCATAAGTATGAACATAACATATAAACATATAAGTGCAAACAGGTATGAGTATATCCATAATAATTGAGTACGAATAAATGGGAACAGTAGAACAGGGACGGTAGGCACGCTGATGCACTGATGTACACCCCCTTACAGACATTTTAGGAATGGAATGAGGTCCACGGTAGACAGTTTAAAGTTAAAGTTTTGGGGGTTTGAGGATGTAAGAACAGAGTCAGGTAGTGAGTTCCAGGCATTGACCACTCTGTTGCTAAAGTCGTATTTTCTGCAATTGAGTTTGGAGCGGTTTACTTTGAGTTTTGTGTCTATTGTTTGCCCGTGTGTTATTGTGGTTGAAGCTGAAGTAGTCATTGACAGGTAGGCCACTGTAGCAGACAATTTTGTGTACTAAGCTTAAGGCCCTGTCACATTGGCTGACGGATGCAAAAAGTATGTAAAAAGGACACAGCGGAGGAGAAAATGTTCCATCCGTTGTTATCCGCTCTCAAAAAGGCCACCAAATCTGACATAAACACAAGTGGCACAACAATGGAAAGGAACGGATGGGGAAGAGGACGATAGCGAGATATAAAGCGGATTCTCCACAGAAAGCCTAGCGGATGAAGCGGAATGGCATAATCCACAGGGCTTCCGGGGGAGCACAGTGAAGAGGACGAGTCAGGCGGAAGGAGGCAGATGCCGAGCGGCATGCCGATCGAACAGCGGATGCACCAATGGAACGCCTAGCAGAATGCCGAGCAGATGCACTAAGCGGATGCAAAGCGTTCCGACATGGCAGTGGGGAGGAATGCATTGCATCAGCCCCATGGAATAAAGGAGTCAACTCGCAAGCAAGTCACCATTCCAGAGGAAAAGACCTGCTGGCCAGAAACACAGCTCCAGGCAAAAAACCATGGGGAAGAAGAGGAAAGCCTGTGCCTAACCTCCGCCAGCCGAAGGACAGTACCAGCACATCCCACCCGCTGGGCACTGAACTCTGCTTACTGCTGGGGCTTTCTTGCCTGCTTCGGGCGTGACTCTGCTGGTGCTGGGACATTCTGCTGGTTGCTGCTCCTGGTGCTGGGGATTTGCTGGTGCTTATCTGCTGGCGCTGCTCCTGGTGCTGGTGGTTTGGTGCTGTTGCTTCTGCTGTGCTTACTCTGCTGGCACTGTTTCTCCGCTGGTGCTTCTGCATGGTGCTTACTCTGCTGGCGCTGCTCCTGGTGGCTGGTGCTTCTGCTGGTGAGCTTACTTGCTGGTGTGCTACTGGTCCTTGCTCGGTTGGCTGTTGGTGCTCCTGTGCTGGCTGGTGCTGCTGGTACCTCGCTGTGCGCTGGATGCTTACTCTGCTGCATGCTGACTCTGGTGCTGCTGGTGCTGCTGTGCTGCTCGTCACTGCTGGCTGCTCGCTGGCTGCTGCTGCTGGTCCGTGCTGGTGCTGCTGGTGTGCTGGTCCTGCGTCCATGGCTGGTCCCTGCTTTTGCTGCTGCGTGTTGTTGCCTGCTGGTGGTGGTGGTGTGTGAGTGGAACCAGCCCTAGAACCATCAAAGCTCTTCTGGATAGAGCGGGCCAGAAGGCCCCTGCCAGAGAGGAAGAGGAATCGTGCAAATAAGGGAGAGGGAGAGAGTAATGCCATCGAAGAGGAACAATGAGGATGAGGTGCTCAAATGGCTCGAGGGAGAAACGAGTACCTCTGGCGAAGGGACACAGGCGTCTATCAAGACCACCAAGCAAGAAGCAGGTGGCTGGGGAGAGAGAAGCGGAGCAGCACTGGGTTAACACTTTTTGGAGGTCCTTCCCTCCGGTGGGTGGAAGCACAATGCATACCTGGATAGGGAAGCTGCACCTCAAGAAGTCTGGCCAGGCCAGCAAGTCCAAGCTCACCAACCGGGAGACCTACGGTGTATTGGCCAATGCAGCTTCTTGGCGGGTGAGGTCCACCACCGAGGATATGCAGAGCCCCTCTGTCTACCACTCACTCTCAAGGCAGCCCACAGAGTGCCAGGTCGCTCTTCTAAGTGCCGAAGAAGTCAGCTGCCTGTGTCAAGCAGGTATACTGTGGAGTGCCCCACGATGGAGAACCCCCGACAGCTGCAGGAGCCGCATGGGTGGAGGCGGGAGGTTGGAAGACCCCTGAATGCAGTTTGAGCAAGAGAGGGCCACTGCCACCAGAGACCAACCCAACACGGCCACACCCAGCTCCACCGTCCAACAAGAAAGCAGGCAGAAAAGCCAGACCAGAGGACAGCAGACCATACTGTCCCCTGGCTGGAGATCAGGGACACCATCAAAAGCAACATAGATCTCCTCTCTCAGGATAGTACACTCGAGCATAACCAATTCGCTGTAAACAGAAAAGCCCCTTCCTCACCTACGTCAACAAGACCCTCATGGACATGTCCGAATTCCCAGTACCAGGTGAATTCAAGGAGAGGATCACAGGATCTTCTGCACCAAACCTCCAGGCCCAGCTGAACCTGCCTCCCACACGCAGATCCAGGTCGCTCTCCACCTCAAGGATGATGTCAACAAGCGTGAGCGCCCTTCGCCGAAGGCTTTCAACAGCCCCCTCATCTACAAAGGCTATGGCTACCAGGAGTTCCCAGCCGCCAGGCAGCCCTTCCCAGTGCCCAGGCAACAGGTTCATTGCATGCCAATGAACTACGCGATACCACCATGCACCGACGCCACAGATGGCCACCGTACGACACCACAGATCCAACACCCACGCCAATAGATGCCACCCACGCATTACCTTGCTTCACCTGCAAGACCAGACAGCCCACTGACACTCCTCCATCCTACCAACAGCCCACAGCCAGAGCACGGCCTCAGAACGATCTGTCATCGTCTTAAGGATGACATCCCATGTCATGGAGGGAAAGGGGCTCTAAAACATCATGGGACTGAGCCAGCTCTCTGAGTACCTTCCCTCCAACACACAATCTCCCTGTTGTCATCTATCCGGGGCGCAGGCACCAAATGGCGCCTCAGACCAGCACTCCAGCCAGCAGCCGACTGCGTCCCACAGCACCTGGAAACCCTTCAACCTGAGATGATGGGGCATGGCCTCAGAACGTGACTGGAGAAGAGTGCCAGAGACTGGGTTGCTACACTATTGACATTTATCTTTGCTTGGGACACGTTTAACTTGGGTCTTTTGCTTTACACAAGTTTGTTATTAATAAAGTTTAGATCTATTGCTTCACACCACTTGGTTCGTTCTTTTTTAGTGAAATAAAGTCTTGGTGGAAAAAACTTTTAGAAGTGTTTAAGACCTTTGCAATGCCTTGTGGGATGGGTAAGGATAGGCAGTGGGATGGGCAGCGGATACTTTGGGATGGGTAATAGCATGTGGGAGGGTAAGTATAATCAAGATGGAGGATGGGCAGGGAAACCTGTGGGATGGGTAATAGCTATGGGATGGAATTAGAGAAATACCTCTGGGATGGGTAAGTAGCTGTTGGAGATGGTTAAACGGATAGCAGTGGATGGGCAGGGATACCTGTGGGATAGGTAATAGCTGTGGGAATTGGAAATAAACCATCCAGTGCAAGCAATAGTGGACCTGTATGGTCCACCCCCCAAGATGCACAGACTATGGCCCTTTATTATCAATAACAAATGTAATCATTCATAACCAGCATTTTCAACATAAACACAACCTCTTTTATTAAATGCCAACTGTTCATTTTGTAGGGCCCACTCACATGCATTGGCAGCAAATCTCAACGGCATGTGATGAAGATAGGCTGAGGAAGCCATCCCATTAAGCATCCTACCATCCTGTCTTGCCACTCCACCTACTGCTCAGCCTGGGGAGTTGCACCAAGTGTTTCAGGAAGGTTTGCGCTGCTTCTATCCCTTCACATGAAGTTCTGTTTGGGGCCTGGAAAACAATCCACCAGTATGCTATCAGGTTTCGCCATTGCCTCCATTCACCAGGCTCATGTCGCCCAATGCCTTGATAGGTGGGTCCACGAGCCTGTTCTAAGCAACACTGGGGTGCGGGTGCGCATGAAGATTGTGCAGAGATGCAGTAAGCTTCTACGATGTTACTCACGGTCCTCTGTCGTGGATGCTGGATGTGGTGAAGAGATACCCATGGAACCTGTTATGGCACAGGGATGCCGAAAGGCAATTCTCTACCACCCCACTTGCCGACGTGGACGAGCACTGTAAGTGTGAAGATCCTCTCTTCACGGGTGAAGAGCACTGCGTGGAAGTGTTAGAGACTTCATGCGAGGTAGGTTCTGAGAAGGGAGAAGGCGTCATCCCACGATGAAGCGGTAGGGCACATCTTGTGTGTCGCCATTGAGCAGGGGGTCCTGGATCTGGGAAAGCCATCGATGAGAGTGGATGCGTTCCAAGCCCTCCTTGAGGTAGACTGGCATTGTACTACCTGGCATCTGAAGATAGACCGTTTACTGAAGCATCGATGTACATGAACTTGTAGTCAGCATCAACGCATGGCGAAGAGGATGATGCTGAAGAACCGCTTGTAGTTGAAAATAAGTGGAACCCTGAGTTGCATGGAGCTTTGCAGGCTACAGCTTCCATCTATGGCTCCAATGGCTGGTGGGGGAAGTTCACTTTTTGATACCACGCTGCACCTGAGTCCTGCAGACACACTATTCTCCAGCCTTCATTCAAGTGGAGGGGTAGACTGGAGGAGCTCTCTCAGGTATCTGTCGGATGATGGCCTGCAACCACTTCACTCTGACACAATGCTAATGGTGTTGTAGGTGGCATCCTCCAGTGCATACTGCATGCATACCTGTAGCATGGTCCCGGAGGACAGGTCCGCAGAGTCAGTGCCGACAGTATCAGCCCAGGGATCCAAGGCTGGGCCAGAAGTTGGTAGTTTGCCCTTGGTCAACCCACTGGGTCCTCAGCCACTCCACAATCTTCAATCAAACAAATGGGCATGGACGGCAATCCTCAATAGAAGTTTCGTGGGAAATGCACAAGTGGTCTTTGTTCCGTTACAGCTCCACATAGTCAGCTTAGTCATATCAGTCCGTACTAGGGGCTCTTTGCTCCGGCAGTCGTCATCTCGAGGACCCAGACACTTCTTGGCCGCCCTCCTTTCTTCATGTAGAAGCAGGTGAAAGAAGCCTGTTAGAGGGCTTGACACACTGATGGTGATGCT
>BHFT01043664.1:0-37895 GCA_004320025.1 Laticauda laticaudata | reverse complement strand
CTGAGACTGAGCTGCGGCAAGTCAGTAGGACTGCAAAAGCCCACCTACCTGCGGTGACTTACGTTACGCACGTCGGACGAAACCACATGAGAGGAGGGGTTTGTGTATAGAAATTAGAAAGACAAATAACTAAATCTGATTGGCCGAGCAGGCTGCACTAGGATTGGTCAATAAAGCACCATTACAATTGGCCCGCCTGAAAGTGGGAATTCTCAAAGAACTGTCATTGGCTGCAAGCCGCGAGCAGCCACTATAAAAAGGGCTGCTGTGGCTTCGGCAGATGTTCTGCTACAAGTCACTGAGCTGTTTTAATAAAGAGTTGTTGGAGCACCGATCTCACGTTCCTTTATTCTCAGAACAGAACAGTCCTCATGTTTATATTGGCTGTTATTGATCTATGTCTCTGTGGTTATTTGTCATAACAATTATGCCCCTTTTGGTGGCTTTAATCTTTTAACCTGCCATACCAACTCTAAACAATTAATTTTTTGAACGGTTGGAGCAAAAAGACAAGAAAATAGATTATCACTACAGTGAGTTATTTTCTTGGAAAAAATAAAGAAAAAGAAAAAGGGCAGATCTGTAAGATAAAATGATTTAATTGTTTATGTTTATAACTTTCATTTTAACGGAACATTCAAGAGCAAAACTAAGAAAAACTTTACTGTAAAAACATATTCTAATAAAACATCTAACATCAAACAGAATATGTAAATTTATTCTAAAAAGGCAATTAAGTTTCCATATTGTTTACATGAATGCGAAAGATAGTGAATTAAGTGATACCATTTATTCAGTGAAAGTCAAAAAACCAAAATGCAGGGCAAAAGTGAATTTTCTGAGATGAAGCTCTGTCCTTTGTAATAAAGAGCTCCCTATATCCAATCTTTTTTTATTGTTTTTGGTTCCCTATAATATAGCTTACCCATGCATTTACCTAAAAAAATGATTACCTTTCCACAACAAGACAGAATATATATATGAACACAGACAAAAAGCTAACATGATCTTGGTTTTCCACCTTGCAAGCCAAGTTTGCTGACTCCAGTTTAACAGACATAGAAATTCCTTCCTCCTCAATAACTATGTCCTTGCATATTATATGCGTATGGTACAGTATGTGTATATGTATATATATATGTTTATGTGTATATATATATCTGTATATGTATGTGTATGTCAGGAGTCACTTTCTAAAAAAAGGTCTCATCAGGACAAACCTCTAGAAATAATTAAAATCAACTGCTTGTTAAAAAAAATTACACCATTTACAGAACAAATCATCAAATTTTAAATATTTCATTTACAGAATGAAGTTCCTCACTTCAATTGCAAAATGGGGAAGCTTCCGAAATAGGAAGAGAATAAAAGAGAACTAACCCATATGGAAATGAAGCAAAAAGGAAAAGTAGGAAGAAAAAGATAAGGGGCATTTCTGCATTTAGCCTTTTTAATTGCTCCTCAGTCAGTTTTTGAGAAATATGGGGTTTTTTTTGTAATGGACTTTCCTTGATTACTCTGCAAGATGGGACTTATACAAAGGGATGTGCAGTATTGAAAGAGTATTTTTGGGATAATTCTATTAAAGATTTTAATTAATTACAGCAGTAATATCTAATACAAATTAAATGAAAGAACAGAAAGAGTGATAGGTGCAAAGGAGAAAAATAATGGAAATAAATAAATAAATGGTTTAAGAAAGAGACAAAAATATAAAGAAGTGACTTCCAACCTTTATCACAAGGGTAAACAATTTTTGAATCTCTTTATTACCTCTTAGTTTATAATCAATAATCTATTTATCCCATTTGATTTTTGAAACATCAACTCATTTCTTTTGTATGTCCAGTGAGACACCCTTTTCCACCTCATTCTTATTGTTGATACTAACTTCAGATTCCATTCTTCAAAAGTGCTCTACAATATTTTAATGTTATAATGTTTTGTATCATTTATAAGTTAATTGGTTAACTGTTAAATAGTTGTTAATAATACTTGTGTATTTTTTCCTTTTACTAAAATCTTTAATTTCATGTAGTGTCCTATTTTAAAATTACTTATCTTTTTAAATTTTACCTCTTTAAGATTTTAAATTTAAGATTTAAAAAAGCTAGTAGGGTAATTTAGTGTCATAAAAAAGGAACACCTCCCAGGTCTCATGAAAGAGAGCAAGCCTCATCCTGTGAGGGCAGGGGAGACAAAAAGAAATATTAGGAAATAAACCAACCCTGTTCTATATGGTAACTATTTTTATATCTTCCCAACTTTATGGCTTTGAACATTTGAACTGTCTACCCACTGCAAGAATCTTACACAATGCTGACTTCTGAAGTACTTTTGACCACATTTAAACATTAATACATTTAATTGATTTACAACCAGTTGTTTAACAACCAAAGTGACAACTAACACCCCCCCCCAAAAAAAGAGGACTTATGACCTGGATTCGAAGTTCTGCTAGTTGGGCCCATTCCGCGATTGAATGAATAAATTTCGGGCTTCAAATTTATGGTCATTTTGCAGTATCTTGCAGTTATGTTACCACACTTTACTAGGGTTTTATTGAAAACTGGCACTTCGTAGTGAACCATTGGTTCACTTAACAAACATATTATTTTCTTAATGACCAGGGACTCACCTAATAGCAATAGTACTAAGACTTATATAGTGCTTCACAGTTATTTACAGCCTTCTCTAAGTAGTTTACAGAGTCAGCATATTGCCCCCAACAATTTGAGTCCTCATTTTATTGATCTTGGAAGGATGGAAGGCTGAGTTAACCTTGAGCGGATAAGGATTGAGGGAATTGAACTCCTGGTAATCTTCACAGAGTTAGCCTGCAATACTGCATTCTAACCACTGTGCCACCATGGTTTAATGACCACAGTGTTTCACTTAACAATTGCCACAAATGCTAGGCTCTGCCCTGGTCATATGTGAAGGATTATTTGTAAATGTCAATCAAGCAGATGTTCTTTGAAATACCTTATTGATGATTTCTCTCCAAACTTGCATATAATGGATTCTTTATTATATTTGTCACCTCTGCATCATTTGCAATGTGTCCTTTGGGTCCTATATTCAAATGAAGCTTATCTTCATTTTTTACCACTCGTAATGCATCTATATAGTTATTAATTGATGGATGACTGCAAATCACTTTCCACATTCTCCACAAAAGTAGCTTTGGAAATCTATATAGCAAACACTACACTATAAAAAATATTGTTTCACCTTAAACATTAACACGTTTTTTTCTTTAAGATGTCATAATTGTTTTAGATTCAGCATATTAGCCATTGGGGGAAATGACTGCTACAGAATTCACACCAAAATGAGTGAGTTTACCCAATGTCCCATAAATAAATGTCAAGACTTGTCTTTCTGATGTGAGCCTTGGACAAATATGATTCAGTCACTCTCTGGGGCAATTAACTCATCTCTGTGCATCAACATACACAATCACTAATGACCTAATCAGTCACGCATAGCTATTTTAGAAGACATTCCAACCACCTGGCTTTATTTATTTATTGGGCATGAACAAAATAATAAGAGGAAAAAATAGATCTCAGCTCCCTAAAATTATAAATTTATCATGTACTAAACAAATGCAGACTTAGATGTAAGCATTCAGGTCTTGTCACACCATTGAATTATTAAACTTTTAAATCAGTTTATTTAAGAATGGAGAATATATAACAAATAAAACATTAGTATGCAGTCCATATTTCTAAATAATTTTGCAACTGGGTCTCTTGGCAGTAACATTTTCAGATGTTTTTAATTAGTGGAAAGTTAAGTATCATTTTCAACTTTGTAATATCTTTTTTTTTTTTGGCAAATTCAGAAGTGTGCAGAATTCATTTTTGTCCCTCCTCTTGTTTCCTCTTAGTTCAAATAATACATGGATAAATAAAGACCAAATATATGCAATAACATTTGTTGAAAAGGGAACCACTATCATTACTTGTAGGAACCAACCAGGGGTTGGATTCTACCGGTTCTATCCAGCTCTGTAGAGCTAGTAGCTGTGAAGAGCAGCAGACACAGAACTGGTTCTGTGCAAAACAGTAAAATCACTGAACTGGTAGTTACACCCTGGGACCAACTTTGCATTTTGACACAATACCCCTGGTAATCCATAACATTATTCTTGAGGATCTGCATATGTGCTCCAACTGGTATGTGTGTGTGTGTGTGTGTGTGTGTTGTTGTAAAAACTAACTGGGGGGTCTGATTGTGGGTATATGGTATATTAGAGTTTGGATGGCCTTGCTCAATCTAGCTCTTTCTAGCCCTTGACACTCCCCTTTGTGGTTGTAGAAATGTCACCACAAAATAAAATCATAAGAGTTTCCAAAGAAGTTTCATTTTTTACAAGGGAATCTAAAATTGCATTTCTTTTGCAAATGTTCTTAATCCTTTCAGCCTCATTCACCTGAATCAATGGGCAGGCAATTCTGGGTTCCTTTGAATTAAAGCCAACTCCTTTTGGATTAACTTTTTGGATTTGCTTGACTGGGTTGTTCTGTTCACCCAGCACTCAGATTGTTGATCAAGTTTGTCATGTGAATAGGGAACTGCATTCAATCGGGCATATTCCAAAAAAGTATGCATTAATGTTAAAAATATAAATTTAACTTCGCTGGGAGGTTGACATAATTCGAAATGAAATCTCAGAGCACAACAGTCATTTATCCAAGATGTGGAAAAAGAATGTACCGAGCCAGGAAAATGTCAACTCTTTTTGTTCCTTTTATTCCTCTGCTCTTGCTTTTGGAAATATTTACTGATCTTGTCATATCATAAAAAGCATCAGCAGGTGATGCGAGGGAGACTTCATGAGATCAGATAATGCTATAAATACTTTACAGGGGATAAAGCACACACACACACACACACACACACACACACACACACCATTTTAGATTTTAAAAAATGATTTGCTCCAAATGTTTGACTTCTTCCCAGAATAAAGAAAGCATAAATTTATATTACTGTAATTGAAATAAAGAGAGGGGCTTTGAAAACAAATTGGAGGGGATTTCTCGTGTCTGCTAGGGCATTCCATGGTGAAATATAAACATCCAACCTTAAGTTTTTATGAGCTAGGAATCCTGGGCATAAGTTTGACAGCTGAACTTCATTAGAGAAGCAGGCCATTAATTGGAGGGAATGTTGAACACATCAGGAAAGGCCTTGTTTCCAAGCAAACTCTTCCTACTTAAAGCCAAAGGGACTTGAGTTTTCAAAACCCACATCTGCATTATGTTTTCCATATTTTTCACTTTAGGTTCTTGCTTTCTAATTGCATGCAACACTGTCCAATACTCTGTATGTAATGTTAGAGTCTATGACATTGTGAGTTTGAATACTGTTACGATAGATTTTTATAAGTACCTAAGTATTTCATAGCAAAAATAAAATGTAGACAGTGATATAATATGCACAGGTACATATGAATATTCATGACGTTCTAATGAGCTGCACTGATTTCCTTACAAAAGGCCCGAAATAGATTTAACATGACAGCTGCAACATCAGTAACAAATGTTGTTAAAGATTTAAATGTTCTGACTAGTCTAGATGTAAAAACAGTTGAAAGGCTACATTCATTTATTCAATAATCCTCACCAGGAGTGAATGAGAAGAAATCCATCTAATGAGTTAGACCAGGGGTATCAACCTCACGTCATTATGGTAGCATCACTTGATGTATTGGGACTTTCCCCCCCTTTGCTAAACCGGGCGTGGGTGTGGCCAGTGCATAATGCATCTGGCCCATGGACCAAGAATTTGACAATCCCAAGTTAGAGCCTGGAATGTCCTTCTGTGTCATGTTTGATCAAAGGGAGGCTTCTCCTCATAGAAGGCAATTCATGCTGAATCTCTTCTTCCCTCATGATAAGAGGAAAGCCATGTTCTTCTACGGTAGCAAAAATTGAGGCTATATTAACACCTTTTTTCGACTAACGAAATGTATTATAAAGCACAAGGTTTTGTGAGCTGCAACCCAGTTTGTTATTTTAAGGCCCTCTATATATACTCTCTCTCTTTTTCTTTACTCTAAATGCTTCACTGTACATCTGATGAAGTAAGCAGCAGCTCATGAAAGAGTCAAATGCCTTTGATCTTCCTTTTCTATTCCTGCTTTCATACTATTCTGGCAAATTTCTAAGGCATACAAAAAGAAAAGTTATTAAAGAAAATTACTTTCCCTTGTCTTTGAATACCCAAGGACAGATTCTTAGAAACATAGGATCCAACCCAGGGGTGGGATTCAAATTTTTTTAACAACCAGTTTTGTTGGCATGGCTTAGATGGTGGGCATGGCTTAAGTGGTGGGCATGGCTTAGGTGGTGGGTGTGGTTTGGTGGTCATATGACTGGGTGGATGTGGCTTAGTGGTCATGTTATTGGCTGGGCGTGGCCAACTCAATATCACTCACATTGAGGCATGCATCTCCTCGCCTGGTCTCTCATGACTGTGGGGATGTTACAACAGTCGTAAGTGTGAAAAATGGTCATAAGTCACTTTTTTCAGTGCCATTGTAACTTTAAATGGTCACTCCACCAAGCAAGTACCAGCAAAGGAGGGAAAAAAACTCCAGAGATGTTCCTGAGACAGGAAGTCTAGTCCTGCCAAGAATGTAATAAGGGTTAATGGAGAGGCAGTTTCTGTAAACAACACCAGAATGTTTCCTTCCTGCCTTCCTTACAGGATTAAGCCAGTAATTTCTTCTAACAACTGATTCTCCGAACTGCTTAGAATGTTAAGGCCCTGTCACACTGGCCGCGGATGCAAAACATTTGTAAAAAGGACACAGCGGACGAGCAAAATGTTCCATCCGTTGTTATCCACTCTCAAAAGTGCCTCGAATTTGCATAACCAGAGCGGACAACACGGAAAGGAACAGACGGGGAGGATGTAGGGCGAAGGAAAGCGGATGCTCCACGGAAGCCTAGCAGATGGAAGCAGATGGGAGCGGATGGCGCATCTGCAAGGCTTTCGGGGAGACACACCAAAGCGGACGCGGAATGGAAAGAGAGGACGCAGAGCAGATGCCGAGCGGATGAAGCGGATACACAGCGGATCCAAGCGATGAAGTGGATGCAGAGCGGAAGCCTAGCGGATGCCTAGCGGATGCCTAGTAGATGCCTAGCGTTCACTCACATGCGGGGAGGATGCATTGCATCAGCCCCGTGGATATAAAGGGAAGCAGCTCGCAAGCAGGTCACCATTCAGAGGAAAGACCTGCTTCCAGCCACAGCTTGCCAGCCAGCCAACCAGCCAGCCAGCCAGCCAGCCAGAAACCCAACAACCATGGGAAGAAGAGAAGCCTCTGCCATCTGCTGCCAGCCCTGGCAAGAGGACAGGGCCACCCTCCACCCCCTGGCCCTGACTCTGCTTCTGCTGGGGCCTCTGCTGCCCGGCTCGCTCTTCTGGTGGTGGTGCTTCTGCTGATGCTGCTTCTGGTGGTGGCTTCTGCTGATGCTGCTTCTGGTGGTGGTGCTTCTGCTGGTGCATACTCTGCTGGCACTGCTCCTGGTGCTGGTGCTTCTGCTGGTGCTTGACTCTGCTGCACTGCTCCTGTGCTGGTGTTCTCTGTGGTGCTACTCTGGCTGGCACTCGCTCCTGGTTCTGCTGGTCCTGCTGGTGCTCTCTGCCCTGTCCTGCTGTGCTCCTGGTCCTGCTGGTGCTCCTGGTCTGCCCGTCGTTGCTCCTGGTCCTGCTGGTCCTGCGGTGCTCCTGGTGCTCTGGTGCTGTGCTGCGTGCCTGCTGCTGCTCTCTGCTGCCTGGTCGCTTGCTGCTGCTTCTGCTGATGATGATGGTGTGTGAGGAGCAACCCCTACAACCTCGAAGCCCTTCGATGAGGGCCCATATGGCCCTGCAAGGGAGGAAGAGGCAGACCGTGAACAGAGGAGGCAATACACAATCGAAGAGAACATGGAGGAGGTCTGGAGTGGCTGAGGAAATGAATATCTTTAGGCCAAACAAAAGAGGGAAGCAGGCTGCTTGAAGAGAGAAGTGGAGAGCCTGGGCTACACTTCGGAGGTGCTCCTCGGCTGGTGGAAGCACATGCACACCTGGCACGGAAACTGCACCTCAAGAAATCTGGCCAGGCCGTGGTCAAGCTGATGGACAGAGAGACCTACATGATGGCCAAGTGCAGCTTCTTGGAGGGTGAGATCCGCCACCGAGAGCAGCCCCTCTGACAACCCTCTCTCTCAGGCAGCCTGCTGAGAGCCAGTCCTCTTCTGGCAAAGAGTCAGCTCCTATTGTCCAGGCAGGTAACTGTGGAGTGTGCCATGACCCCCCATGACACCGTTGTGGCGGAGTGCGTGGAGGACCCCTGATGCAGTGGGAGAAAGGAGACGGCACTTCCACCAAGCCCAACACGCATCGACCCCCAGCTCCACCTACAGCGATCGGAGGGCATAGCACACCCCCTGCTGGAGATAAGAGACACACAACAGCGTAGATCTCCTCTCTCAGCTGGTACACACTGACGCCCCATCCTCAAACCGCAAGCCCTTCCTCACCTATGTGAACCAGATCCTCATGGACATGGCGGAACCCAGTACGGTGGTAGGACATGATCACCGATCTGCTTCACAACCCTCCAGACCAAGCTGAACCTGCTCCGACCCAGTCCAGGCCTCCTCCTCCACCCCAGGTGATGTCACTGTCCTTCCAAGGCTTTCCACAGCGCCCTCCCTACCAAGGCTATGGCTACCAGGGTAGTCCAGCAGCCATATCCTTCCAACAGGTACAGTACGCCACGGTGCCACTGATGCCACTGATGCTACCCACGCCACCGATGCAGCCATGCCACAGATGCCACCCAACACACAGATGCCACCGACACCAGTCCTCACCAGCTGCAGACCAGACAGCCCCACTACACCTGCCTCCTCTCACCCCACAGCCAAGCCCGGCCTCAGTACATCTGTCATCGGTATTGGGGGTCATGGAGGAAGGGGCTCTCAACATCACGGGGCTGAGCCAGCTGTCTGAGAGCTTCCTCAATACACCGTCCCCTGTTCTCCTCTCGGGATCAGGCACCCAAGTGGTGCCTCAGACCAGCACTCCAGCAGCAGCCACCTCCACAGCACCTGGACCCTTCACCCCTGAGACTGGGCACACCTCAGAGTGACAAGAAGAGTCCAGAGACTGGGTGCTACCTGTTGACTTTATTTTTGCTTTGGACACTTGACTTTGGTCATTTTTCTTTTACAGCTTGTTATTAATAAGGATATCTTTGCTTCACACAATTGCTTCATTTATTTTTGTCAAAAAATCTTGGTGGAAACTTTTAGAAATGGTTTAAGCCTTTGCATGCTTGTGGGATGGGTAGGATAGCAGTGGGATGTGGTAGGGATATCTGTGGGATGGGCTGGGATACCTTTGGGATGGGTAATAGCTGTTGGATAGATAAACCTCCAGTGCAAGCATAGTGGGACTCTATGGTCCACCCTCCAGGTGCCACACATATGGCCCTTTATTATCAATAATAATGTAATCAATCATCCACACATGTCAACATAAACACAACTCTTTATTAAATGCCCTGTTCATTGTAGGCCCACCCAACATACATGCCCAATCTCATCAGTGTGATGAGACAGGCTGAAGGAAGCATCCATTAATCATCGATCATCCTGTCTTGCCACTCCACTGCTCCAGCTGGGAGTTGCACCAGTGTCTCAGGAGGTTGCGCTGCTTCTTCCCTTCACGTGAAGCTCTGTTGGGCCGTGTCTATCAGGTTTCGCCCTTGCCTCCATTTCCCAGGCTCCATGTCCCCATTGCCTTGTTGGAGGTCCACGAGCCTGTTCTGCAACACTGGGTAGCGGGTGCGCATGAGTTGTGCAGGATGCAGCAAGCTTCCACGATTTCCTCATGGTCTGTGGGCGATGCTGCATGGTGGTGGGAAGTACTGGAACCTGTTGGCCAGGATGCCAAAGGTGTTCTCCACCACCGCCTTGCCCTGGACAGCCTGTAGTTGAAGATCCTCTCTTCACGGGTGAGGAGTCTGGAGGTATAGGGCTTCATGAGGTAGGTTGTGAGGGAGAAGGCGTCATCCCCCACGATGAAGTAGGGCACATCTTGTGTGTCGTTGGGCAGGGGATCTGGATCTGGGAAGCCCATGATGAGGTTGCTTCCAGCCCCTCCTTGAGGTGACTGCATTGTATACCTGGGCATCTGAAGCTGACCCGTTGCCTGAAGCATCGATGTACATGAACTTGTAGTCAGCATCGACCGGCGAAGAGGATGATGCTGAAGAAGCCCTTGGAGTTGAAATAAGTGGACCCCGACTTGGCTGGAGCCTTGCAGGCCACGTGCTTCTCATCTATGGCTCCAACGGTGTGGGGAAGTTCCACCTCTGATACCACTTGTCTGCAACTTTCTTCCAGCCTTCTTCAGTGGAGGGGCACTGGAGGAGCTCCTCCAGGTATTCTTCTATGATGGCCTGCCACCACTTCTCTGACCACAATGCTGATGGTGTTGTGTGGCACCCTCCAGCCGTACTGCATGCTCCTGTAGGGTGTCCCTGAGGCCAGGTGCACAGAGTCAGTGCCACCTTGAGTCCAGGTCCAGGCTGGGCCAGATGTTGGTGCTCTGCTTGGTCAACCTGGGTGTCAGCCGCTCCACAACTTCGTCAAACATGGCTGGAGGCATCCTCATGAAGTTCTGGACACCCGAGTGTCTTCGTTCCTCAGCTCCACCATCAGCTTGTTGTACAGTCCGTACTCTGCTCTTCTCCTGATCCATCTTTGGACCCAGATACTTCTTTGCTGCCTCCTTTTCTTCCTGTAGAACAGTTGAAAGAGCCTGTAGATTGCCTTGCACTGTTGCAGAACGATGTGGCTACCAAAAGGACTTTGTTTCGATCCATGGTGGACATCAATGGATGCTGTGGAAGAGCAAGAGCCAGATGAAGGCTTCGAGAGGTCTGCACAGCAGGGCTGCTGGACTGAAAGTGAGATCCAGGTGAGTTCCTCCCCCTTTTTATAGGCAATATAGGTTTTCCACTAGGTGTCCTTTTGCATCCTCTCGGCATCTCTAGACATCCAAATATCTGAATAGGTCCCCTCTGCGAACGTTTTTTCAGTTTTAAATGCTTTCTTTGCGAGCTGCATCCGCTTTCATCCTTTCTCCGTCCGTGCTACTAACGCTGTGCGTCCGTTCCGTGTCCGTTTCACTTCCTCCCTGTGTCCGGCGGATGCCTAGCGGATATAGCGGACGCATAACGGATGACGACGGATTTAGAATGGATGTTCCCCGTATGCCTAGAGGATGCAGAACGTACGCGTTGGATACATTTTCCGCTCAAAAAGTTTTGAGCTGCTCAAACCTTTTTGAGTGGATGAACCTCAGTCGGCGGATGCTGGACGGATAGAGAGGATGAAAAACGGAGGCAGTGAGTACAGAACAGATGAATTGCATTAACCAACGGATGGCAAGTGTTTCTCTTTGTTTAACATCTCTTTCCATCCGCTGGTGCAATGTGACAGGCGCTTTAACAACCAGTTGTAGCGAATAGGTGTGAACTGCTAGAATCCCACCCCTGATCCAACCTGAAACAAGCTCTGCAAATGCTATGTGTCCACAGTGTTGCCACAGTTTCTCTATTTTCTGGATAAATCTGTTTTTTAGACATTGGATGTCCTACCAGATAGGAATATAAAACATGCTAGAATATGGGTTTCCTCATTCCAGAGCGCCAACTGTCCTTGAGTAGCCTTATCCCTCTTCCACCAAATTTATTTTTTGTTTAGTTCTCTTTTTGATTTACATTATTAAATAGCATAAGCTTCTTCCTCTTTTTATGCCCATACTCTGCAAGTTCTTTTTTTCTTTCTCTCACAGCTTTCTACTCTTTCATCTCATAGACTTATTCTTTTCTGACACTCTTTATTTCTTTTAGCCCTGTCATCCATTCCTCTTGTGCCTGCAGCCAGCCTGCTTTCTTGCCACTCATTATATCACTAGCCGATTGGAAAGAAAAAAAACCTGTATAAATAAATGAAAATAATGCATTTAGAAACCTGCAACATTCCAGAAATCTCAGTTTTTGTTCACTTTCCTCCTGCTCCCTGACTTCCAGCCAAGATCCAAAAACTTGCCTTCCTTTTCTGGCATCCAGCATAGAATCTGTTGGATAGCATGAGTTATTCTATCCTGCAAAAAGTGTGGTAAAACATAAATTATTGGGCAATCTTGTGATTAATCTGATTCAATTGGTCTCACCTCTGCTTTATTTAACTTTATATTTTTATTAAGTTTATTAGGATATAAAATACAAAGAAAATGAAAATAGTGGGAAAATGGAGAGGAAAAAGGGAAGGGGAAAATGTGTAGGGTAAAGGGAGAAAAAGAAAGAAAACCATTGACTTCCAACTTTTTAGTGTTTTTTACAATATACTAATATGAATGCAGTCTCAACCTTTTACTTTTATATGCTAATACACACTAGCCATTTCTATAACCTTAAACCTATCTAATCAGCAAAATCCAAAGTCAATGTTTCATTTTTCTTCATCTCAGGCACAAAATCCAGAAGCATCACCTCTGTTTTTTATCTTCATTTTTCTTTGTTCTCCCTCTTTCCTGAACCAAATGCTCCTCTCAAAGAATTACAGCATCTTTCTATAAAAAAGATGTATTTTACTTAACATTAAAACAACATCAGTCTTCACAAATAAGACAGGAGAAAGGACAGTGTTGTATGTAATTATAACACGAGAGAAGAAAAGCGGTATGGTACAGTATATGGGAATGACCTGGGGAGACAGGAGGAAGAGCTGATAACTCAAAAGCTATCTCAACTCACAGAAGCAGAGAGCCTGTGCAGGGGTGGGATTCTACCAGTTCAGACCAGTTTGAGCGAACCCTTTGCTCCAAAGATCAGCTGGCAGTGAACTGGTTCGCTGCAATGAGCACGTGGGCCCGCCTGCCCCTGCTCTTTCCTGTGCTGATTCGCAAGGCAGAGTAGTTTGCTATGCCTCAGCTGTTTTATTCACAGGGACTGCCATAGAAGGTAAGTATTTTATATAAGTTTTTAAAATACGGAGTGTGTGCATGAAGTGTGAGATCACCGAACCGGTTGTTATACCAGTGGAATCCCACCCCTGGGGCTGTGGGAAATGTTTCATAGATTTATGGAGAGTCAAAGGAGAAGAGTGGAGAAATACACTTAGACTTGCAAGATTTTGTTAATGCAACTTTACAATAAACAAAGAGTTTATATTCATGGTTATGCTTCTTGTCTGGACTAACTTGAACAGAGTGAGGTTGAAGGGAGTCTTCCAGAAGGGGACCACCTCACTTACACACATTAATGAAGAACTAGCTAATACAGTTAACTTTTCCTCAGTACTTCTTCAGCATAAAGAGATACAATTCTGATTAATCTGTGTAGAATTCAAATATTAGGGCCCCGGGCTGGCAAACTGTGAACATCTGTCCTCATTCAAATTTCAGACGTTAATCGAACTGTGCAGAAAATAAGTTGTCTAGGCCTAATTTCTTTATAAATAACCAGATGTCATAAACAGATCAAGAACAGGGACAGACAGAAGTAACCTGATCCCCTCAATTTGGATACCTAGGATGTGAAGGGGAAATTAAATTAATATCAATCATATACAAATACCGTATAGTACATATCAGAGGGTGGGCAACTATGGCAACTTTGGAACTTGTGGATTTCAACTTCCAGAGTTGATTGGCTGAGGAATTCTGGGAGCTGAAGTCCACAAGTCTTAAACTTGCCATAGTTTTCCAACCCATAGTTGCCCAGCCCTGGTACACATACAGCATACTTAATCAGCTTTTCAGCAGTTCTTTTTCTGGACCACTATGTGGCAGCATTATCAAAGAAAACCTCTGCTTGCTTTTTTGCTAAACTTCAGTGATGAAAGTCTGGTTTAATCCTTCATTCTAGATTGTTTCACTGAATAGATAACAGAGCTCTAAAATATGTGATAAAAAGTGAATTTTATTTTAGTGTGTTGGCACATGAACTTTAAAACAACTTTAATATAAGATAAAGGGATAAATGGAGAGCAAAGTAAAAAACAAGCATATTTATTTGATTTCTAAAGAGAAAATATGAGCAAAGTGTTTTATTTATTAAAGGAAAAGAAGCTAAATTTATTACAGAAACTGATAACATTTAATTAACTGTGAATTTTTCATTGTGGCAGAAAGTTTTTTCTAAATATTGTTATGCTTGCAATCCCATAGTTTCTGCTATAATTATAAGCATTCTCCAAGTAAAGGGGGGAAAAAGCTAGAGAAGAATCTTATTATCCTATCCATTGGTAGTTTTGAATTTGGTTTTATCAGAAAAGTATGTTATCATTTCTAAATATTAAAATTCATTCATCAGCTAATAAGATCATTAATTAAGAACAGATGCTTAATAGTGACAGTAAGTGCTTTGGTAGCTGCATTTTGGAATTAATTATCAAGCTTTGTATTGGACCAATATTCTGGGAGATTATTGTATGATTTGGACTTTAAGTAAGAACAATAGCTGGAACTGGTGTCCTTCACAGGAATAACTTTCATTGTACTATTGGCTATTTATTGAAGTTCTAAAATGATATTTTGAATAGGCACTATTTCAGGGGGGTCTAAATAATGTTCTCTTCATCTCTATGAAATAAAGATGACCTGTCATTTTCTTTCCATACTAATTGTTCCCTTCAGTCATCTCATACTGGAAAAGCTTGCCACTCTAGTATATTCTTATTGACTGAGACTATGATTTCCTAAAAAGACCAAGACAAATTCATCTCCACCATTTTTTAAAAAAAATACTATTCAAAATATTTGGCTTTGATGAATATATGAATACAGCTCTATACTCAATGACTATTTCTGATCTGAGGAAAAGCTCAGGCAAGAGTTCAAATCTTTAAATAGGAAAAAGGCTAAGCTATATAGAACATAATGTTTTGAAAAGCTATAGTGTTGCAGTGGAATTTTTCCAAATCTAAAGTACTTCCCACTTCAGGAGCCAAGATATTCTTCAAGAAAAGGCAAAACACTAAAGACAGAACCAAAACCAATTTGCCCTGAGATCCTGAGGAACCAATCCTTGACTGAATTACATTTGTGTTGTAAAAATAACACAAGTTTCTGAGATTTAGGAATTATAGTTCTATCAACCTCCAGAAAAAACAACAGCAACACCCATTTTAATAAAGTTAAAGAAGTGTTAAGAATGGGACAGGAGAAACAAGCCTGCTGTGTCAGGAAGAGAAATTTGTGGTTCAATTTCTTTGGTTGGTTGTGGGGAGGTGTCACATGCCTGTGGTACATATTTTCAGCTTCGTCCAAATTGCTTTAGCAGAATTATCCTGGTATATTCATTTACTTCATAATGTCATTACATTATGACATTACTTGGTTAAGATGAAGTCTTAAGCATTCTTTGACACAATGAGTATAAATGTGAGAAAAATCACAATTTATTACAAGCTTATTTATCCTAAGAATGACCCTATAATAATTTGATCATATAAATGTGGTAATTAGGTATAAACTTGTAACAGAATTATATGAAGGGAGGAATTTGCCTTCCATCTCCCCCCCCTCACAAAATTAATTAGTTTATTTACTGTATGTAGAATTTCAAACTGCTATACCTTCCTGCTCTTTTTCAATTCCCTGGAAAATTTGGCTATTCTTATTAATGTAACTGAAATAAATCAAATGGTGTTCTTTCTCATTTAGCTTTCTGACCCCACTTATTTTATTTTGTCTAGCTCATTTGCAGATGACAGAGAAAGAGATAAGGAATTTTTCCTCATTGTATCCTAATATGCCATTATAAGAAACAAATACTACTTGGATCATATCCTCAAATACCATGATTGGATATATAATCTCATCACTGATGCCAGGTGTGAATGCAATTGTATATTTCAGTCTTACTTTTCTAAATATAATCTCTCTTAATTTCCCTTCGACCAATACTGAAGTAGGAGGTCATCCATAATAGTCTTGTTGATCTACACAGTAGTTACTTTAGCCAATGATACAGTAGTCATAATAAAGCAGATGGTCAAAAGGAAGAAAGCCAAAGCTAATAATAAAGCTGATATTTTACACATTTACAAGATTAATCCAGAAGATTAGTTTCAAAATATGAGTTTTTCAGTGTTTTCCTAGAGATTTTCTAGCCTTTCAGAAGAAATCTTACATGCAGAAAATCCATATAGTTTACACACCAACTTGCTTCCCGTTCTTCCTAGATCAGGGCTGTCAAACTCATGGCCCATGGGCTGGATGCATCACAAACTGGCCATGCCCACACTCAGTTTAGTGTAGTGGAAAAAAGTCCCAATATGTCACATGATGATGTGAGTTTGAGACCCCTGTCCCAGATGTTCAATATCATTTCAGCATCAAAAGTGAAAAGATTGCATCCAGACATGATGCAGTAACCTAAGAGATGGACATAAGAAGAATATAAAAAGAGATGCTGTTGGAGAAGAATTTAAGAAAAGCCTTACTGGATCAGACCAATTTGGTTTAGACTTCTTGTTTTCGTATAGCTGTCCAGATGTATACTGATAGACCAGTAGCAGGATATGAGGAAAGGGCATATGAGGAAAGCAGCAGCATAAAAGAGTATAGTACAAATACACACAACATTGTGGAAAATAACCATTATAGCATTATTTACATGAATTTGACTAATACATATTTAATATATTCTGATATATACTGTTACTTCTTGCAGTGGTAAACAACCCTTTCTTCTTAATCAAGTTTTATAGATATATGCACCATTTATAAACAAAGCCCACAAAAACTTGTAAAAGTGAAGAATGTGGAAACAAGAACCCTTTATCCTCAGCAGAGATGTCTTTCTCCATTGAATCATAATATGAATAAGAAAAGGTTTATTTCTCTGAACTAGGTTTCATACCTAAAAACATACCGATAGTATAATGGATGAAAAGTATCCAACTTTGCAATAATATCTTTTTTTCAGAAAATTTTACATCTATAATTCTTTGATGGTGGCTGTGTCTATATATTTATTTCACTAATCCTAAAAAAATTTTTAGGATATTTTTAATATAAAGTATTTTTTTAATATAAATTAAACTTATATTAGATTAAAAAAAACTTCAAACACAGTCAAGAATCTTGGGGAACAAAAGTTGTCTATCTCTGTGTGCAATTGAACTTGGGCAATTTCTGTCCTCAAAAATAGTTTTTATACAGATACTATGATAGTTATCTTCATTACTGAGCACTAGGAGACACTATACAACCAGTTTAGTTCTTTTTAATTTTTATACATTGTCCCTTCAACTCTGCATCAGGATTTGAACTCACAAATAAGATATGGGGCCACCTAGGTCTGTTGAGTTCTAACAAGTACTAAAGCAGTTGTGTAATGCTTCCTGTTATGTATTGTATATACAGTAGTGTATATAGTTGTCAGTTGAAGTTCTCAGTCTGGTCCTATGTTGGAGTGGGAAAATATATTCTCCTGATTGGTTGTTTGGCTGATCAGTCTCCTATAAAAGGAGCTTTGTCAGCCAGGGAGTTCCACTTGCCTCACAGACAATACTGATTAAAGAGCTGTTAGAAATCACTCTGGCCTTAAGCCCATGTCACACTGAACCAACGGATGCAAAGAGGATGTAAAACGGACAAAAAACCTTGCCATCCGTTCGCCCTTGCATCCTCGAATGCGAAATGTACTTCAACTGCCTCGTTTTGCTTCCTCTCTATCCGTCCAAGCATCCGTTATTGACGTTTCATCCTCCAAAAGTTTTCCGGCTGACCCAAACTTTTGCGTGGAAAATGTATCCAATTCGTCCATTCTGCCATCCTCTATCGCATACCGCTAACGCATCCGTTACGTCATCTGTCTACACATCCGTATATCCACTAGGGCATCTATCCGCACGCACGTCCGCGGATACTCCTCCGCCGACGCAGGGAGGAAGCGGAAATGGATGCGAGAACGGAATGCAGAACGGATGCCTAAGCGGATTGCAGACGGAAACCACGCGTGTAAGAAACGGAAAAAACGTTCGCCAGAGGGGACCTTCATCTCGGATATTAAGGATGTCTACAGGATGCCTAAGGAGCCTCGATGGCCAAGGGACACCTATACTGCCTATAAAAAGGGGGAGGCAACTTCGTGCATCTTCATTTCAGAAAAGCCACCCACGGTGTCAGACCTCTGAAGGGCCTTCATTCTGGCCTCTTCCCTCTCTCCACAGGCATTCCAAGTCATGTCCAGCTGTGGATTGTAACAAGAGGTCCTTTCGGCAGCCACCAATCGTTCTGCAACAGTGCGAGAGGCCATCTGCAGCTCTGTGAACCTACCTGCGAAAGAAAGGAGCCCACCCAAAAGAGTCTGGAATCCGAACATGTTCGCCAGAAGAGCAGAGGAGGACTGTACATAACAAGCTATGGGTGGAGCTGAAGGAACAAAGACCCTCGGCGTTCCAAGAACTTCATGAGTATGCCTCGCAGCCATGTTTGAGGAAGTTGTGCATGCCTGCACCGGTTGACTCAAGGCAAACGACCAAGCTTACCAGCCCAGCCCTGGAACCTGGGCTCAAGGTGGCACTCCAAGTCTGCGCCACCTGGCCTCAGGGAACCTCCTACAGGAGCATGCAGTACAGCTTGAGGGTGCCATCCACAACCACTAGCATTGTGGTTCAGAGAAGTGGTGCAGGCCCACAGTACAAGAATCAAGAGGAGCTCCTCCACTAACCCCTCCAGTGAAGAAGGCTGGAAGAAAGTTGCAGAGCAGTGGTAAATCAGAAGTGGAACTTCCCACACACCGTTGGAGGCCATACGATGGCAAGCCCGTGGTCCTGCAAAGCCCAATCCAGACTCATGCACCACTTATATTCAACTCCAAGGGCTTCTCAGCATCCAATCCTCTTCCGCATGGTCAATGCTGACTACAAGTTCATGTACCATGGATTGCTTCAGGCAACGGCTCATCTTCAGACGCCCAGAGTAATACATGCCAGTCCACGTCACGCCGAGGAGCTGGAACGCAAAATCTCATCGTGGGCTTTCCAGATCCAAGAACCCTCCCAACGACACTATGCAAGATGCCCTACTTCATCGGGGGGATGACGCCTTATCTCCTCACAAACCTACCTCATGAAAGCCTTATCACTTCCAGACTCTCACCTGTGAAGAGAGGATCTTCACACAGGCTTCCAGCGCAAGGTGGTGGTTGGAAGAAACGCCTTGGCATCCTGGCCACAGGTTCCAGGGTACTCTCTCACCACATGTAGCATCGCCCAGAGAACCTGTGAGGACTCGTGGAAGCTTGCTGCACTCCTGCCACAACTCATCGCATCCACCACAACAGATGTTGCAGATACAGGCTCGTGGACCTCCAACAAGGCAATGGGGACATGGAGCTGGGAATTGGAGGCAAGGGCGAAACCCTGATAGTAACTAGTGGATGTGCAAGGCCCATCAGAGCCCTCACATGAGCGAAGGAAGCAGGCCAACCAATCCTGAGAACCATGGCTCAACTCCCAGCTGGAGCGGTGCAGTGGCCCAGACAGAGATGTAGATGCCTTATGGATAGCTTCCTTACAGCCTGTCTCATCACACGGACTGAGATTGGGCCCATTATGTTTGGTTGGCGCCTACAATGAACAGGGCGTTATAATAAGAGAGTTTGTGTTTTATGTTGACATGTGTGGATAAATTATTAAATTTATTATTGATAATAAAGGACGTCAGGTGTGGGCACCCCTGGAGGGTGGACCATAACGTCCCATTATGCTCACTGGATGGTTTATGTATCCCACTGCTATCACTAAACCCATCCACGCTAATACCCATCCCACAGGTATCTAACCCATCCCAAAAGCTATCCTTACCGCACCTCCAACATAGCTATGCAAAGGCTTAAACCCTTGTCTAAAAGTTCCAGCAAGACTTTATTAAAAAAAAAAGAAAATGAAGCAAGTGTGTGAATCATAAAATAGAAATTTATATTCAAGATAGCTATAAAGGAAAAGAATCTCTGCACTCCTCCCTTGTCATCAGTCTCAGGGTGAAGGGTACCAGGATGCTCGTGAAGTGTGGCTGGTGCTGGAGTAGCTTTCATCAAGCCCTCCAGAAGCAGAAGCACACAAGTCGCACCAGCCACACAGACAGAGTGGACCCGTGCTGCAGAAGCCCGCAGGAGAACCAAAGTGAGGGCTCAGGGGGCGGGATGGTAGCCCTGTCCTCTTGCCACGGGCCTGCAGCGATGGCTGAGGACTTGCCTGTGCTTCCGCATTCGGTTGTGGGGTATGCTGGCTGGCGCGGAAGGCTGGCAGGCAACACAAAGAGGCTTGGCAGGAAGGGCTGGCAGGAAGGCTAGGCAGGGAGGCTGCGCACAAATGGCTGGCAGGAAGGCTGGCAGGCAGGAGGCAGCCAAATGGCTGGCAGGCAGGCTGGCAGGACAGCGCCCTGGCATGTCAGGCTGCAGGAGGCAGGCTGGCACCCAGGCAGGCAACCCAAGGCTTGCAGGGAGGTGCCGGCACCCAGGCTGCAGGCAAGGTGCGCAGGCTGGCAGGTCACCTAAAGGCTGGCAAGGCAGACTATGAACCAGGCTGGCAGGAAGCAGCAGGGCAGCCGCCTGGCAGAGCAAGACTGGCTGGCAGAAAAGGCTTGCAGGCAGGCTTGGCAGCAAGGCTGCAAGGAGGGCTGCAGCAACGGCTGAGTAGCAAGGCTGGCAGCAAGGCTGGCAGAGCAGACATGCAGGCAGGGACGAGGCAAGGCAGCACAATCGTCTCGGCAGCAGGTCCTTTGCCTCTGAATGGCGACGTAACTTCTGAGTCTGACTTCCGTTATATCCGCGGGGCTGGACGCAATGCATCCTCCCTCATGACGCATTAACAGCAGGCTATCTCGCTAGGCTTCCGCTGTGCATATCCACTTGTGATTACCCGGTGCCGCTTCATACCGCTCTGCATCCGCTCTGCATACGCTCAAAATGCTGTTCCGCGTCCCGACTCTTGCCTGAGGCCCCCGGAAGCCCCTGTGCGGATGTGCCATCTCGCTCCACATCCGCTCCCATCCCGCTCCCTCCGTCTCATCCGCTCCATCGCTTTTCCATCCGCTAGGCTTCCGTGTCGCATGCCACTTTGCATCTGACCCTGGCGTCCTCCCAGTGTCGTGTATCCACTCCGGTTATCAAATTTTATGCATCCCTTCTTGAGAGCGGAAATAACAATGGATGGAACATTTTTGTCGTGCGTGCAGCCGTGTGGTTCCGCGTTTTTTGTTGGGTCAGTGTTTCAATGGGCTTTACCTCACATTCTTGCACACCCAGGAATTTAACCACTTCTTAATAGTCAGTAGTGAAAGATAACCACTATAAATATCAGAGCTGTATGAAGCTTCTTGGAGCGAGAAGCAAACGTCCTTAAAAGAAAACAGATTGGTCCAGGCTGCCCTCTTGAAGCCCTTTTGGGATTACCAAAACACTAATACATACAAAATTACCTAACCCTCCTCATGGGGGAGATCTTGAGATTTTCTGGGTTTGAGGCAAATTACACATTTAATAGGGGGGCTCTAGTTTAAGAGCACAACAAATAACAAGGAAGCCTGTCACAATTCCTGTATTATAAGGATATGTTTTTAAATTGAAAGACATCTATTATTGATTTAATATACCTCTGCAGTCTGTATGCACCTGTTATTTGATTTTCTTGGCCTGCTTTATGATGTTGTAATGTCTTGGCAGATCTCAGTGGAGATGTTGTTTATCGAAGTTTTAGTAAAGAAATGGCAGAAAAACCCACTCCCAGTTTATATGTCGTTATTTGATCAGTGCGAAAAGACATGAATCAATTATAGCATCTAAAGAGCAGATATATTTAACAGTTCTTTTTCCTGTTTGGGAGATTTTTCCATTCTGATTTCCTGAATTGGAGAAGAAATTAACTCACAATCCCCACTACAGCTGATGACTTGGTTAGATAATTATATTCACCAAAATCGGGAATTACACTATTACTATTGAGTAACGTAATTAAAAGTATGTTTGTGAGTCCCTTAGGACTGTCGCTGAGATTGAAAATACTTTCATTATCTCCGCAAAGGAATACCGGATCAAGTGAGAGTGAAGCAGTTCTACTCCTATTTATTATAACGGTTCTGGAATTGGGGTATTGTTTTGTCTAATTTGATTGTTTGTCTGAGGTTAATGCCTGTTTATGCATGATGTAGCTGGATGGATAAGGAACATATTCTGATCTTTTTTTCTCCTTAACTTCTTTATTATGTCTTTTGAATGGTGGTATAAGATGTGGGTTTTATCTGTGTGTAAATTACACACACTTCAAGCAAACACTCATTATGGTAAAATTACTCTCAACTAGAGGAAAAAATGGAAAAGTTTAGCAAGGTCCATCCAATCAGTATTTACGAAGTACATTGATGATTGCCATTGGGATTTAAACATCTCATATAAAGACCAAAGAAGAGGGAGGGGAAGAGGAAGAGAAAAGAGAGAGAGAAAAGAGAAAATTGTTTAGCTGGATTGAGGAAAGGTATTAAAAAACAGATTAATAATAAAAGGTCATGGTTAGTAATAAGTAAAGATTGGAGCTAAATTTTGAAAGAAAAAACATACGAGAAATTAAAATTTCATAAATAAGGACGTCGAAGGGTTTTAGTTCTAGGTTTGTTCAAAGGAAACTCATAAATATTGCTATATACCAAAAACTTTCCAAATTTCAAGCAGTGAAAAGCTTGTAAAAAAGCTAAAATACCACAAACCTAACAAACAGATTTCAGATTGCCTCAGAACAAGAAAATAATGTTTGTTTAAGAAGTTTGTATGCTGCAACAGTAAGGGAGATTTAAAGAAAAATTTAATGTGTTTTATTTAACACAATTTGGTTAAAAAATATATTTGAAGTTAGTCAATACTCACAAATTAGACTGAGGGTTATTAAATAAGAGTATCTTTGGGGATGAGCTCATTTATAAAACCAATTGATTTCAATGCCGAGATGTTCAATTCAATGAAGAATCTTTAAGGTGCCAGGCGATAAAATATATGCTGAATAGAGGATAAAGTGCTAGGTAAAATCCAAGGAAAGTTAAAAAAATTGGTCTTTACTGTGAGGTCGTAACCAGCCAAAATCTAAAGCTAACAGCGAACCAATGTATACAAGGACGTATAATATATAGGTTAATATGTAACACTATATATCATCTATATGAAGACTATATCATTTTACCACTGATTTCTAATAAACAGGGTTCTCTTCATAACGCTTTTGTGACTCAAGGAACACCAAACCTCAGTAACTTAGATCCAGGTGGGGGAGGGGGGAACTACTATACCAGGTTCTGTGGATGTGGCCTAATTCTGTGGTGTGGGCTTGATGGTGATGTGACTGTGCTGCGGCATTAGTTTTGTATGGTAGGAATATTACAAATATTTTTTTCCGCATGTCTATTTGATTTTTTATAAAAAACCTCTCGAGCCAATGCTTTAACCGACTAAAAATCTAGGCAAGTCAGTAGTCAGGATTTGAGTTGCTCACAGAATCATTCAGTGAATCTATTCTATTCTACGCTATTTGGCGTAGCTCGTCTCTCACGATTTGCTTGCCATGAGTCCTGCATATGAAGGTGTTTTACTTTGCAAGCGGAAAACCTATCGAGTCCTAGGGTAGGTTCCAGCTTGTGCTGGACCGAAGATTCTTATAATGACTGCCAAGAAAGCCAAATAATATTTCCTGCTCTCAGTCTAACATATAGTTGGCTGGCACAGGTTGAAATCAGATGATGGTCGCGGGACAATAAACAGGAAATAATAGCACTCTATTACGTTGCTCTGTCACACTTGCTGACGATTGGCAAAATTAGAATTTGTAAACAATAAGGAACCGCGACGAGAATAATGTTTCCTATTCGCTCTTATCCCGCTCCAAAAGGGGCAGGAAAATGGTTCGATGAACCTTAAGAGAAGCGGACAACACGCGAATATGAGAACGAAGGGGGGAGGATGTAGGGCAAGATGGGCGCATGCTCACGGAAGCCACACCGGATGCGAAGCGGATGGCTAACATCCACAAGGCCTTTTCACGGGGTATGCAGCAAATGCGGACGTGTGTATACGGAGTTAACCGAGCAGGTGGTCCGATGCCTGGAGCTACGCTTAAGCGGAATTGTCTAGTTGTTGTTGCAACTTGGGTGTTTTGGTATATGCTACTGAGTGTCTACTGCGTCATTAGGTGAGTTGTAGCCATTTTGTGAGCATCCAGCCAACCGCCTGGTGAAATTAATAAAGGGACAGTCTATGCCGTTCCATACCGCCAGTGTCACTATATCATAGCTAGTTGATTATACGACGGCTTCAAATGGTGTTACACATGCTCTCCAGCACAATTTTTGCCTGCACAGCCTGCTGCCTCAGGCCTTATACCAATAGTCACAGTCGACAGACAGCCAGCACGAACCCAAAAGCCGATGGCGGGATGTTAAGAGAAAGTCCTCAGCTGCTCATCTGTACTGCCATAGCCCTGGTAAGTAGGATCAGAAGCATATCTCCCCACCTTCCCTGGCACCTTCCAACCCTCTAGCTTCTGCCTGCGCGCGTTTACTGCAGCTGGCTTGATCTTCTGGGCCTGGGGCTTCCGCTGAATGCTGTGTTCTGAGGAGCTTGCTTTGCAATTCTGCTTATTAGCAGTTGGTGCCTCTCTCTTGCCTGGTGCTTCAGCTTCGCTTGGAACCCGCCTGTGCGTCTGGCTGCTGGTCGTCTTTCTGATTGGGCGGTCTGGTTGCTTTATTTCTTTAACTGCACTGATAAGGCTATGCGTTCTGGTGAATGAGTGCTTCTGCAGGAGTGGCCTTAATACTATCTGTCTGATCGACTCTTACTGGGCTTGGTGGTTATTGGGCTTCTAGCAATGGTGCTTATATCTGAGTGAGAGCTGTCTCGCTGGTCTGGATCTGGTGGCCACCGGTCCTGCTGGTCTGCTTGAGTACGCTTCCTGGTCCCTGACTTGGTCCTGCTGTTTGCTGCTCAGTTGCCTGATCTACTTGTTATGCGTTCGATAATGGCAGTGGTGCCTCCTGTCTGGATCCTGGCTGTGGTTAGCATGACTGCTGGTGGATCTGCTGTTTTGCACTGCATATTCGCTTGGGCTGCTGGCTGGTGTGTAGTGGTGGTGTGGACGGCAGCAGGCCCCCTACCACCTTGGAGCTCAGACCGTGATGAGGAGGCCCAGGAATGGAGGCATAACAAAGGAGGAAGTATGGCAAGAAATGTGAAGAACGGCGAGAGGTATAGCAATTTCAGACATCAATAGTACCCTGAGGAAAAATTGAGCGAGGAGGGTGTCTTGCGAGTGCGCAGAGCACGAGAACCGAGATATCTAGGCGGAAGGCACACAGGCTCTATATAGGGGAACCACAAGTACAGAGCAGGCTATGCTGTGGAGAAGTGAAGGTCAGAGAGCCTGGGCTCTCACTTTGCGGTAGTCCTCCTCCTTTCCTGGTGTGGTGGATAAGCTAGCTACATGCAACCTGTGTACGGAGAAACGGGTACCGGTCATCGCAAATACTGCCGAGGGCCGCGGTTCAACTAGACAGTATCAGAGTTAGACTTATGAGTGTTGATGGCCAAAGATGCAATGCTATTCGTTGGAAGTGTGTGGACGACTCGGAGCTCACCGGTGCTAGATGTTGTAGCAGCCCCTCACTACTGCATTAACACCTCTCTCACAGGCGACCTGTGTGATGAGAGTCCAGTCTCTTCGCGGGCAGTAGAGTCTACGCTTCCATTGTCTCTCAGGAGGTATCTGTGGAGCGTGCCATGACGGAGACCCACCGCAGAAGTCTGTACACACCCATTGAGAGCGGAGAGCATGTAGAAGTGACCCGACGCAAGTCGGGAGAAAGCCGCACGACCGGCCACTAACTCACACAGCCAAAAAACGCAACGCTGAGTTTCCCCAACACGACCCAGCTTCCACCTCACACAAAAGGCAGTGAAGAGGCTATACCGCGTAGGCGAATATGAGGAGCTGCTATAACTCGATACTTCTCTGAGCTGGACGAATAAGAGACACCATCAGGGAGCAGCTCTAGTAGAACTCTACCTCTGATCTCTCAAAGCTTAGGTTCCAGCACAAACCTCATACTAATTTAACTCCAAACCACAGCGCTGCGCATAATGCTCTACACGAGCTGATGCTGTTTGAATCTCGCAGCACCCACTCTATGTGACATTTCTGCGGATAACCTGCAGTACCACCAGGGTGGAAAGACTTCGGATTTAAAATGGACGACGATCACCAAATATCTTCGCACTCAGAAGACTCTCGGCAAGGAAACTTGAAGACTAAGACAACCTGCTACTCAAAAGCCATGCTTCACTTTCGCAGCGCCGAGAGATGAATCAATCAATAGGCTATCAATGTGCAAGACTGGCAGGTATATAATCAATATATAATTGTTACTTCAATTAAAAATATCCTTTAGATACACAGGAATGGTACACCGCTTGCTAAGGCTCTTCCTACCATGGTCCATTTGCCTTGTCACAGCTGCTATTTCAACAGAAGCCCTATAAAGTGGCTTTAATACGGTCTACGCCTAGGGCCATGTCAAAATCCGACCGAAGATGATGCCTTCACAGAAGAGATAGGGCCCCTTCGCCCCATCCTGAGGTCCAGAGCTATCTAGGTAGGACTTCATCTGTGTTAGGGTACTAACCATTGGCAAACTCAGTTGTGTGTATGGTTAGTTCCCACACTAGAATGGTGGCCTTATCAAAGAGGCAAGGACTGCTGGCCATCAGCGCTTTTTCTTTTTAAGACGTTGCAATTTCTCCTCCACACTGGAGAGGGCCATTCGTTACCAGCTCTGATATTATAGTGGTTATCTTACTACTGACTATTAGGAAAGGTAGTTAGCATCAATTCGTGCGGTACCGAACACATGACACTCGGAGAGATACGAGCCATGAAACACCTGCCTCAACAAAAAGGACACAGCGGAACCCGAGCAAAATGTTGCCACACGCCAAGTCTGCTTCACTAACATGTCCGGCAGGACTCAGACCAGCACAAAAGGGGCCCAAAAAATTTTGGCATAACTGGAAAGTGACACGGCATCCTTTTATCACGCGACACACCCCAGGGGAGGGACGCAGGTCCAGATGCGCCAAAGAAGTGGACTGCGGCCATCAGATACCAGGTCTGGTACATTGAGCGCTGTACGGGTCGAGGGTCTGGAACGCGAGATGCGGTAAGCGGATAGGGAGCGGTATACCGGCAGCCGATGGAGGCGGCATGGGAGCGGATCACACCAATGTCATGGACAAAGGGGCTCTCAACATCCAACTGGGGCTGATGCCAGCTGTCTGAGAGGTTCTAACACACCATCCCTGTTGCCCTCTCGGGGGCCAGCACTCCAGTGGGTTCAGACCAGCTCAGCAGCAGCCACTCTCCCAGGCACTCGGACCTTCACCCCTGAGACTGGGCACACTGGGCGTCACCAACACACTCCTCGATGACCAAGAGGAGTGCCAGAAGACCTGGGGTGGCTACTGTTGACTTTTATTTGCTTTGAACACTGACTTGGGTCATTTTTTTTACAGCTTGTTATGTAATAAAGATCTATCTTTGCTTTCACACACTGCACATTATTTTATTAAATAAAGTCTTGGTGGAAAGCTTGTTAAGAAAATGGTTTAATGGCCTTTCAGCTGTGTGGATGGGTTAAGAAATAGCAGTGGGATGGGCAAGGGATATTCTTTGGGAGGGTATAGCTGTGGGATAGATAAACCTTCAGTGCAAGCATAGTGGGACTGTATGGTCCACCCTCCCAGTGCCACACACTATGGCCCTTTATTATCAAATAATAATGTAATCAATAATCCAACATGTTGCAACATAAAACAGCAACTCTTTAGTTTAAATGAACGCTGTTCATTGTAGGCCCACCAACATACATGGGCCGAATCTCATCAGTGTGATGAGAACAGGCTGAAGAACGCACATTAATCATCTATCATCCTGTCTTGCCACTCCACTGCTCCAGCTGGGGATTGCACCGAGTTTGGTCTCAGGAGGTTGCCGGCTGCTCTTCCCTTCACGTGAGGCCTCTGTCCTGGGGCTTTGCAACATCCTCAGTGTCTATCAAGGTTCGCCGCTTCCTCCATTCCACCCGCTCCATTTCCCCATTGCCTGTTGGAGGTCACGAGTTCTGTTCTGCAATACTGGGTTAAGCGGGTGCGCATGAGATTGTGCAGGATGCAGCAAGTCTCATGATCCTCCTCACTGGTCTCTGGCGATGGGCATGGTGGTGAGAAGTAACCTGGTAACATGTTGGCCAGGAATGGCCAAGTCGTTGTCACCACCCGCCTTGCCTGGACAGCCTGTAGTTGCAAGATGCCCTCTCTTCACGGTGAGGATCTGGAAGTGTAGGGCTTCATGAGGTAGGTTGTAGGGAGCGAGGCGTCACCCCCCATGATGAGTAGGGCACCTTTGTGTGTCATTGGGCAGGGGTCTGGATCTGGGAAGCCATGATTGGGGGTTGTGTTCCAGCCCCCCTTGAGGTGACTGGCGTTTGTCATACCTGGGCATCTGAAGGTCTGACCTGTTGCCTTGAAGCATGGATTAATGAACTGTAAGTCAACATCACCATGGCAAATAGGATGATGCTGAAGAAGCCCTGTAGTTAAATAAGTGGTCCCCCGACCTTGGCTGGAGCTTTGCAGGCTCACGTGCTTCTGCATCTATGGCTCCAACGGTGTGGAGGAGTTCACTTCTGATCACCACTGCTCTACAATTTCTCCATCCTTTCAGTGGAGGGGCACTTGGAAGAGGCTCCTCCAGGTATTCTTCATGATGGCCTGCAACATTCTTGACCACAATGCTATGGTGTTGTGTGGCACCCTCCAGCCGTACTGCAGCCTCCATGTAGCGTGGTCCCTGAGGCCAGGTGACGCAGAGTCAGTGCCACCTTGAGCCCAGGGTAGGCTGGACAGAAGTTGGTGCTCTGCTTGGTCAACACTGGGTCTCAGCCACTTCCACAATCGTCAACATGGCTGGAGCATCCTCATGAAGTTCGAATGCACGAGGGTCTTAAGTTCCTCACTCCACATCAGGTTGTTGTAGCAGTCCGTACTCACTGCCTTCTCCCGATCCTTATCTTACAGACCCAGAGCTGATCTTGGCCGCCTCTTTTCTTCCCGTAGAACAGTTGAGAAGAGCTTGATATGGCTTCTCCAGGCTGTTGCAGAACGATGGGGCTACCAAAAGGCGTGTGGGTTACGATCGCATGGTGGAAACTCAAATGGGATGCTTGGAAGAGCAAGAGCTCAGATGAAGGCTGTCAGAGGTCCTCAAGAGCAGGGTGCTGTTTGAAAGTGAGTATCCAGGTGGTTGCTCCCCTTTTTATAGGCAATAAGGGTTTCCACTATGTGTCCTTTGTGCATCCTCTTAGGCATCCTCCAGACATCACTTAATATCCAAAATAGGTCCCCTCTGGAACGTGTTTTCTGTTTTAAATGCCTGTATGTGAGCTGCCATCCGCTTTCAATCCTTTCCTCCGTCCGTGCTACTAACGCTGCGCGTTCGTTCCGCCGTCTTTTCTGCTTCCTCCCTGTGTCCGTTTTCACACTGGAGCGGATTTGAGTTGCGCGGATGCGCAGCGGATGCTACGGATGTAGCGGATGCATAAACGATGATACGGAAAGTGCAGAACAGATGTTCCGTAATGAGTGCGGAATGCCAGAACGAACACGTGTTGGATACATTTGCCGCTCAAAAGTTTTGAGCCCTCAAAACTTTTGGACGGATGGAACAGTCGACGATTCTGGATGGATAGAGAGGAAGAAAAAAGACACAGGTGAGCACAGAACGGATTGCATCGCGTTAACCAACGGATGGCAAGTTGTGTTCTCTCCATTTACCATAACCAACGGATGGCAAGTGTTTCTCTCCATTTTACATCCTCTTTCCATCCGTTGGTGCAGTGTGACATGGGCTTTTGCAGGTAAGTTTACCGAGCGGGCAGGGAGGGTTCCTGCGGGCCATGTGGGCAGCACAGCCTTATGTTTCTGCGCAGCCTGGATTAATTGCTTTGTGGGGGTGCTCTGGAGGTGACATTTCTCTGTGGCCCACCAAAATTTTCTCATGGCCCACCAGTTGGCGACTGCTGTTCTAGAAAGACTTTAAATGGCTTAATTAATGAAAAGCTTGAACGAAGTCCAGATAAGATCAAGGAAAGGAAACGATTATTAATAAGTAGGACATCGACACTGCTTGATTGCTTGATTTCACTTAAGAAAATTTAGAACTATAAGAGGTTTCTTGAAAATACACAGTGCTTTTGTGTTGCCATGATCTTGAATGGTCTGGTTAAAGGTGGTTTTGTTTTCTTTTGTTTAATCTTGGGATAAACACAAGATTAAAATCCACGGTGATGCAGTGGTTAGAATGCAGTATTGCAGCTACTTCTGCAGGCTGCCGGCTGCTTGCAACTGGCAGTTCGAATCTCACCAGGCTCAAGGTGAACTAAGACTTCTATCCTTCCAAAGTAGGTAAAATGAGGACCCAGAGTTTTGGGGGCAATATGCTGACTCTCTAAACTACTTAGAGAGGGTTGTAAAAGCACTGTGAAATGGTATATAAGTCTAAGTGCTATTGCTATTTAACAAAGGAAATTCTATTGTGGGACATATTCATGAAACACGGGAACTTGACTGAGTAAAAGATAGTTATCATGACATGATGCTCCCCAGACATAAAAAATTGTTAGAGATATTCTTAAAGATGCTTTTACTTTCCAAGGTCCATTGTAGAATACACAGTAGAGAGAGTCTTCTATACTGTTCCCAAGCTGTAGAATGAGCTTCCCCAAGAGTTTTGTTCAGCCCACACACTTTCTGCTTTCAGGCAAATGAGTCAAAACCTTCAAATCTAACTCAGCATCACTATCATCATGCAGACTTGTGTTTATGCTTCCCTATTTCTCAGCAACTCTTCCATCATTGTTAATCCAGATAAGCAAAGTGATGGAAGGCATACATAAGCCATTTTTGGGCAATTTATTAGTGGCACTGAAAACACATTTGACATTTTCACAAATGCTAGAAAGATTTCAGCGAGTTATAGGAGTTACCCACAGCAGAGTTAGATACCTGTCTCAAGTGGAAGTTTATTTGGGGTAAAAAATAATATATTTAAACCCTTAAACACTTTCAGTTGCAAGCGGTGGGATGCTAATCTATTGACAGTATTGATGTAAGGTTCATTTGCAAGCTTTATTTGATTTTATATTGAAGTTGACAAAATATAGAATCAAAGAATGTGACAGAATGCTATTTCACACACCTTCTTTTTCCTGAATGTGTTACATTTTCAAAGGGGTAAATGAAGAAGAACAATGATCACAAAGCTTTGCTTGCAAACTGTTTAAGAAAATGTTAACAGCTGTTAAGGCTGTTAACATCTTACATTTAAAATTCAGAAATTCTTGGTTTTTTTTGTTTCATTTGGGATCATTGGTTAAACCAAATGGATATAGCTTTTGCCTAACAAAAGAGCATTCATAAAGAAAAATACAGACTGTGTCCCCAGATATATGTATTTTGCAAATTCTGGATAAAATAGAATGGAAAAGAATAAAATCCACTGGGATGCAAAATCAGCAAAAACGTAACCAACTAAGCTAACAAGGAAGTGGTCAGGAAGATAAATTCAGTCTTCTAGTCTAATTTTCTCAGCCTTATAGCTCTGCACCAACTTTGGAGCATCATCTCCCACGTCTTTCTCTCATTCCTCCCAGTAGGACAGAGATCAAGACACAACACAGACTGCTGAAAATTTTTTTCCAAAATCCAATTGGCCTGGTACAGTGACTTTATACTTTGAAAAATCTACGTACAACCAAAAGTGCGGTCATTTCAGGACTGCAAAGAACTAGCTTAGCTAGGATGATGACAAAATAAAATGTTCAGCAAGTAGCACTTATCTATTTTGTCTACTCAGCTACATTTAAAAGCAACGGTCAGAATCCACAATTCTACATGTACACTATTTAAGGCCCTGTCACACTGGCCAACGGATGCAAAACGTTTGTAAAAAGGACACAGCGTCCGTTGTTATCCGCTCTCAAAAGTGCCCCGAATTTGCATAACCAGAGCGGACAACATGGAAAGGAACGGACGGGGGGAGGACGCAGGGCGGATGGAAAGCGGATGCTCCACGGAAGCCTGGCTGGATGGGAGCGGATGGCAACATCCGCAAGGCTTCCGGGGGACTGCAGCAAATGGATGCAGAATGGATACAGCAGATGCAGAGCGGACACCGAGCGGATGAAGCGGATGCACAGTGGGAAGCCTAGCAGATGAAGCGGATGCAGAGTGGAAGCCGAGCGGATGCCTAGCGGAAGCCTAGCGGATGCCTAGCAGATGCCTAGCAGATTGCTAGCGTTCACTGCGCATGCAGGGAGAATGCATTGCGTCAGCCCTGCAGATATAAAAGGAAGCAGCTCCCAAGCAGGTCAACATTCAGAGGAAAGACCTGCTTCCAGGACACATCACCTGCCTGCCTTGCCTGCTAGCCTCCCTGCCAGCCTGCCAGCCTCCCTGCCTGCCTGCCAGCCTTGCTGCCTGTCTTCCTGCAGCCTGCCTGCCTGCCAGCCTTGCTGCCAGCCTGCCTGCCAGCCAAGCAACCCCACAACCATGGGAAGAAGAGAAAGTCTCAGCCATCTGCTGCCAGCCCTGGTAAGAGGGACAGGGCCACCCTCCCACCCCCTGGCCCTCACTCTGCTTCTGCTGGGCTTCTGCAGCCTGGGCTCGATCTTCTGGTGCTGGTGGCTTCTGCTGATGCTGCTTCTGAGGAGCTGAGATGCTGCTTATGGCGGTGGTGCTTCTGCTCGTGCTTACTCTCCTGATGCTGCTTTCTGGTGTGGGTGCTTCTGCTGGTGCTTACTCTGCTGATGCTGCTCCTGACGTGGTGCTTCTGCTGGTGCTTACTCTGCTGAAGGTGTCCTGGCGTGGTCTTCTGTGGTGCTTACTCTGTGAAACTGCTCTCGCTCCTCCTACTGGCTCCTTGCTGGTGCTCCTGGTTTCCTGCTGGTGCTCCTGGTCCTGCTGGTGCTGCTGGCGCTGCTGGCGCTTGCTGCACTGCTGGTGCTTACTCTGCTGCTGCTGATTCCTGGTCCTGCTGGCGCTGCTGCTATGATCCTGTCCTGCTGGTGCTGGTGCCTGCTGATCCTGGTGCTGCTGGTGCTGCTGGTGCTGCTGGTGCTCGCTGTGCTCTGGTTGCTGCTGTGCTTTTTCTGGCGCTGCTGGTGCTTACTCTGATGCTGCTGATCCTGGTCCTGCTGTGCTTGCTGGTGGCTGCTGCTGCTGGTCCTGTGGTGGTGCTGCTGCTGGTTGGTGTGAAGAACCAGCCCCTACAACCTGGAAGCCCCTCTGATGAGGGCCCATGTGGTCCTGCCAAAGGGAGGAAGAGGCATATGCGAGAACAGGAGAAGAGGAATTACTCCATTGAGGAGGAACATGAGGTGAGGTGCTGGAGTGGCTGAGAGAGATGAGTATCTACGGCGGAAGGGGACAACAGGCTCTACAAGGACACCAAAAGGAAAGTAGCTGCTTTGGACAGAGAAGGTGGAGAGGCCTGGACTACACTTTGGAGGTGCTCCTCGGCTGGTGGAAGCACATGCACACCCTGGTTGGAAGCTGCCACCTCAAGAAATCTGGCCACGGCCGCGTCAAGCTGACGGACAGAGAGACCTACATCATGGCCAAGTGCAGCTTCCTGGAGGGTGAGATCCGCCACGAGAAGCAGCCCCTCTCACTACCCTCTCTCTCAGGCCAGCCTGCTGAGAGCCAGTCCTCTTCTGGCCGAGAGTCAGCTCCTGTCTCCAGGCAGGTGTCTGTGCGAGCGTGCCATGACGGACAACCCACGGACAGCATTCGAACCGTGGTGGAGTGTGTGGAGGACTCCCTGGTGCAGTGGGAGAAAGGAGTGCCCGCATCCACCCCCGTCTCCACCTCCACAGAAAGCAGGCAGAGAGCCAGACCGGAGGACAGAGCCACACTGTCCTGCTTGGAGATAAGGTACACCATCAGGAGCGCATAGATATCCTCTCTCAGCTGGTCCAAACCAACTCCTCATCCTCCAACCGCAAGCCCTTCCTCACCTATGTGAACCAGACCCTCATGGACATGGCGGAACCCCAGTACCAGGTGGTGAAGGACAGGATCACCAATCTGCTTCACAACCCTCCAGACTGAGATGAACCTGCTCCCACCCAGTCCAGGCCTGCTCCTCCACCCCAGGTGATGTCACTCCCCTTCCAAGGCTTTCCACAGGCCTCACCTACCAAGGCTACGGCTACCAGGAGGTCCAGCAGCACAGAAGCAGCCCTTCCCAGTCCAGGCACAGGTTCATCGGATGACACCATTGCCACTGGTTCCACTGATGCCACCGATTGCCACCCACACCACTGATGCCACCGATGCCACCCACGCACTGGTGCCACTGACACCACCGATGCCACCCACGTCCCCGATGCCACACCACACCAGTCCCCACACAGCTGCAGACTAGATAGCCCCACTACACTGCTCCTTCCTTCAACCCCACAGCTAAAGCCCGGCCTCAGTACATCTGTCATTGGTACTGGGGCTGATTCCCCATGGCATGGAGGAAGGAGCTCTCAACATCATGGGCTGAGCCACTCAACACACCGCCCCCTGTTGTCCTCTCACGGCCAGGTACCCCAATGGCGCTTCAGACCAGCACTCCAGCAGCAGCCACCTCCACAGCACCTGGACCCTTCACCCCTGAGACTGGGCACGCCTCTGAGTGACAGAGAAGAGTGCCAGGGACTGGGTGGTTACCTGTAGACTTTATTTGGACACTTGACTTGGTCAATTTTTCTTTTACAGCTTGTTATTAATAAAGATTATCTTTGCTTCACACACTTGCCTCATTTATTTTGTAAATTGAAGTCTTGGTGAAACTTTAGAAATGGGTTTAGCCTTTGCATGCTTGTGGGATGGGTTAAGATAGCAGTTGGGGTGGGCAGGGATACCTTTGGGATGGGTAATAGCTGTGGATGGGGCAGGGATACCTTTGGGTATGGGTTAAGATAGCTGTGGGATGGGTTTGAGATAGCAGTGGGATGGGCAGGATACCTGTGGGATTGGGTTAGGATACCTGTGGGATGGGTTAAGATAGCTGTAGGAGAGACACACCTCCAGTGCAAGCATAGTGGGACTTATGGTCCACCCTCCAGCTGCCACACATATGGCTCTTTATTATCTAATAATAATGTAATCAATCTTCCACACATGTCAACATAAACACCAACTCTTTATTAAATGCCCTGTTCATTGTAGGCCCACCCAACATACATGGCACAATCTCATCAGTGTGATGAGACAGGCGGAAGGAAGCATCCATTAATCATCATATCATCCTGCTTGCACTCCACTGCTCCAGCTGGGGAGTTGCACCAGTGTTTCAGGAGGTTGCGCTGCTTCTTCCCTTCACGTGAGGCTCTGTTGGGGCCTTGCACATCCTCAGTGTCTATCAGGTTTCGCCCTTGCCTCCATTCCCCAGGCTCCATGTCCCCATTGCCTTGTTGGAGGTTCCACGAGCCTGTTCTTCAAGACTGAGGTAGCGGGTACGCATGAGATTGTGCAGGATGCAGCAGCTTTCCACGATGTTCCTCACGGTCTCTGGGCTATGCCTGCAATGGGGGTAGAAGTACCTGGAAGCCTTGTTTGCCAAGGATGCCAAAGATGTTCTCCACCACCCGCCTTCCCGCTGACAGCCTTGAGTTGAAAGATCTCTCTTCATGGGTAAGGCATCTGGAAGTGTAGCGGCTTTCATGATGGTAGGTTCTGAGTGGAGAAGGCGTCATAACCCCATGATGAAGGTAGGGCACATCTTGCATGTCGTTGGGCAGGGGTCTAGGATCTGGAAGAGCCATGATGAGATTGCCGTTTCCGCCCCTCCTTGAGGTGACTGGCGTTGTATACCTGGACATCTAAGCTGACCCGTTGCCTGAAGCATCGATTTACATTGAACTTGTAGGTCAGATCGACCATGGCGAAAGAGGGATGATGCTGAAGAAGCCCTTGGTCGTTGAAAATAAGTGGTCCCCGACTTTGGCTGGATCTTTGCAGGCCACGTGCTTGCATCGATGGCTCCCAAACAGTGTGGGGGAATTTCCACATTCTGATACCACTGCTCTGCAACTTTCTTCCATCCTTCTTCAGTGGAGGGGCACTGGAGGAGCCTTTCCTCCATGGTATTCTTCGATGATGGCGTGCCACCACTTCTTCTGACCACAAGCTGATGGTGTTGTGTGGTACCCTGCAGCCCGCTAACTGCATGCCTCCTGTAGGTGTCCCTGGGGCCAGGTGGCGCAGAGTCAGTGCCACCTTGAGCCCAGGGTCCAAAAGGCTGGGCCGGAAGTTGGTGCTCTGCTTGCGTCAACTTGGATCTCAGCCGCTCCACAACATTCCCCATCAAACATGGCTGGCAGGCATTCCTCATGAAGTTTCTGGAATGCCACGAGAGTCTTCATTCCTCAGCTCCACCATCAGCTTGTTATGCAGTCCGTTACTCGGGCTCTTCTCGCGATCCATCTTCAGAACCACACACTTTCTTCGTCGCCTCCTTTTCTTCCCGTAGAACAGGTTGAAAGATGCCTGCTAGATAGGCTTCTCACTGTTGCAGAACGATGGTGGCTACCAAAAAGGACTGTGTTACGATCCATGTGGGACATTGACTGGATGCTTGGAAGAGCAAGGAGCCGATGAAGGCTGCAGAGGTCTGGACACAGGCAGGGCTGCTGGTCTGAAAGTGAGAATCCAGTGAGTGCTTCCCCCTTTTTATAGGCAATACAGGTTTTCCCCTATGTGTCCTTAGTGAATCCTCTACTGGCAATCCTGTAAGACATTCCTTAATAATCGAAGATAGGTCACCCTCTGCCGAACCTCCTCCTTTTCCATTTTAAATGTCTTTCTTTAGCGACGCTCATCCGCTTCATCCTTTCTGTCCGGTCCATGCTACTAATTCTGCGCGTCCGTTCCGCCATGCTTCGGTTCGCTTCCTCCCTGCTGTCCCGTTTTCCACTGGAGGCGGATTTGAGTTCTGCGCAGATGTGCAGGCAGATAGCCTAGCGGATGTAGTGGACCCGTAATGGATGACGTTCGGATGCAGAACAGATTTCCCCATATGCCTAGAGGATGCAGAACGGACGAACGTTGGATACATTTTTCCGCTCAAAAAAGTTTTTAACGCAGCTCAAAGAGCTTTTTTGAGTAGGATGCGAACCTCAGCTCCACGGATTTGCTGGATGGATAGAGCAGGAAAGAAAATGGCAGGCAGTGAAGTACAGAACGGAAGCATCGCTTTCAGGCAATGGATGGCAAGTTTTTCCGTTTTACATGCAGCCCTGTGACTGATGGGCTTTACACAAAAATTAGTTGAGTAGTGCTCTGAAGGTCTGAAGTAAAGTTCCATGGACAATGCTCCTTATAGCTGATTTGAACTACTTGCTATGAAATCTGATATATTTTCCCTAAGTAAAATATGCATACCCACAGCATAGAAATAACCTATAAATATAAGGCAATATTAAATACCTTAGTAGAAATGGCGATGCCTCAGTTTGGGTGCCCTCTTGAAAATGCAAATGGGGTAGTTAAATATGTGTATAAATGTTAAGGCATAGAGATAGACTGATTGATGCTTTGAAACTGGGGAGGTCCACAGTAGAAATTATTTCAATATTTTGCCTGTTTAGGTGTCTGAGGTTTAATAGGTAAGTTGTCCAAATAAAACAACTAAGTTGTTTGTAACGCAGTTCAGAAATTC
>BHFT01043661.1:0-19745 GCA_004320025.1 Laticauda laticaudata | reverse complement strand
TATGATGGTCTCATTCATCATCTCAGGCTTGTTTCTTCAGCGCTGTGCTTCTCAGAGTAATGTGAGCTTGCAGCTGCTCTTCCTTTTAAACTGCTAGTGGGGTGTTGACTTGATTGGGTGGGGGTTTTGGCTAATGTTTCCTGATGTGGGGGGGTTTGGCTGTGTTCTGATTGCTGGGGTGTGTTCTGCTTAGTGGGAGCCTGGCTGTGCTTCAGGTTAGTCTTAGTTGCTGGGGGATTTGACAGCTGGTGAGCTGTGATCATTGTTGTCTGGCTTTGTGTTCGGGTCGTTGCCACAGTATCTTCATAAGGTGGTGTCCGAGTTTTGCTTATGCTTGGTGATGGGTCAAGGGTTTGAAGTGGGCTAGTGGTGCAGCTGCAGTAATGAGGCTCTCTGGTTTCGTGGTCGTTGAGGTCTCCTCATGTGTGTTGCGGGTGTGAGTCTTTTTTTCTACGTGAAGTGTGGTGTAGCATCTTGTTTGTGGCACTTGTGGTACTGGGTCTGGTGGTCATTCTTCATGTTAGTACTGCGTTTATTAATAGAGAGGGCAGGTTCAAATGGTCTGGTTATATGATTACGGGAGGGAGGAGACAACCGAGTTTTCTATTGTGCTGTGTGGCGTTTTTCTATCTCTATGGCTTTCTCTGATTATTCTGTTTGTTGAAGTGTTGGTTGTTGGCATGGTTCGCTAATATGTATATATATATAATATATAATGTTTGGGTTTTTTTTAAGCTTTTCGTCGGTACTTTACGATGTGTGCTTGTTTAAGCTTCCTTCAGGTATTATCCCATGTCTATAGTGACTGTTAAAGTTTGTAGCAACGTTTCAGCAGAATCCCATCTGCCATCATCAAGCTTTCTGTATGATGTGGGTCTAACAGCTCCGGGTTTCAAAATTCGAGGCTGGTCCATTTGATAGCGGTAGGAGATGGGTCTGTGTTTCGTCTGGACTTTGGAGTTTGATTGATTGTGTTTCTGGTTTTCCTTCTGCTGTATTGTGGCTTTGATTGGCTGGCACACTCATGTTCTTGGTGTTTGTGTAGGCTTAACAGTGCCAGCTTGGCTCGGTGAAAGGACGGCTGTATCCATTAGGAGAAGCTAGGTTTCAACCTGGGTGCCTGGTGGGGGGTGTTTGGAGTTGGAGCATCAGAGGGAGTCTGTTTGTGCTCAGAGGGTGTGTGATGTGTGACGTGTGTGTTTGTGGTGTGGAGATGCTTTCTATTTGAGAGTGCAGGCTTCCAAATGATTGACAGTCTGCTGGAATATCTCTTCTATTCATGCAGTGAGAGCTTTCAGGATCTTCTTTCAATGATTGCTCGTAATGGCTTCTCTGATGATTCTGTGGGTTGGGGGTTTCTAAATATGGCTAGGTTTTAGTGCCATTGAAGTTGATGTGTGACCTGTGGTTTTCCATGTGTTTGGACTAGTGAGGAGGTGTGGTTCCAGCTTTTTACTGCATTTTTGTGTTCATCTAGGCGATATTATTCTGTCCAGGTTGGTCTGTCCCAATGTATGTGGCCGGCATGAAGTGACAAGGACAAATAGTATACGTATGGGTCGGGTAGTGCCCTGTGTTTTCCAAGAGGATCAATTTGTCTTTGGGGGTTTATCTGAAGATGATTCGTAGCCTGCTATATGTTTTGTCTGTTTTGAATAGGCAGTGTTGATGTGATGCCCTGTGTAGTTCTTTACTGATTTTATCTTTAGTACCTCTTATTAGGGCAAGACAGCTTGTTCCATAGGTCGTTGGTTCTTCTAGGTCTCTGTATGTCTTGGTGTGTTTTTGTGGATCAAGTTGGTGATATTTGTTTTTTTGGAAGCCATTGGCTGTCAATACTTCACAGGGTGCATAGTTTCAGCTCTTTATATGTGTTCTTAATCTGCCAGTGTTTGGGTTCGGTAATTAGTTGTTTCGCCATGGAATTTATCTGTGCTGGGTGGTTGGTGGGATTTGGTTTGAGTAGCAGTTGGTGGTGTGTTTTTCTTTCTGGTATAACGTTTGTCCCCAGTGTGGCCATCTTTCTTTTGTAGATTAGTACATCTAGGACATGGTAATGTGTTTTGTTTATTTCCGCTTTCCATGGGTGAACTTGATTTGGGGTGTGTGCTGTTTAGGTGTGTTTTAAGCCCATGTCACACTAGGCAAACGGATCAAAAAGGACACTAACGGACGAGCAAAATGTTCCCATGTCACAGTTGTTACTCTCGCTCAAAAGGGCAAAATATTGCATAAACCGGGATGCGGAATAACACGGACGGCGGGAGGAACGCAGGGAGGATCAAAGAGGATGCGGAACGGATACCTCAGCGGAGGGGAAGGCGGATGGGGGCAGATGTGCACACCGCAAGGCTTCCCGGGGGTCAAGCGAAGCGGACGCGAACCGGATACAGCGGATGCACAGCGGATGAAGCTGGAATGCGACAGAGGAAGCCTAGCGATGCATGGCGTTTTAATTGCGGCATGCGGGGGATGCATTGCACAAGCCCCGGCAGATATAAAACGAAGCAGCTTGGACGCAGGTCGGCCATTCAGAGGAAGACCTGCTGCCGATGGATTGCCTGCCTTGCCTGCCTTGCCTGCCCTGCCTGCATGTCTGCTCCAGCCTTTGCTGCCAGCCTTGCCTACCACCCTTGCTGGCCACCTCCCTGCAGCTCCTGCCGCCTCCTGCAAGCCTTGCTGCCAGCCAGCCTGCAAGCTTGCTGCAGCCAGTCTGCCTGCAGCCTTGCTGCCTGCCTCCTGCCAGCCTTGGTTCATGTCCTGCCTGCCAGCCTTGGTGCCTGCCGGACTGCCAGCCTCCTGCCAGCTCTTGGGTTCCAGCCTACTGCCGACCCTTCCTGCCAGCCTTTGTTCACTGCAGCCTCGCCTGCGAGCAGCAACCCCCACAACCACGCGGAAGCCCCAGCAAGCCTCAGCCATCTGCTGCCAGCCCTGGCAAGAGGGCACAGGGCTACACCATCCCGCCCCTTGGCCTCACTCTGGTTCTGCCTGGGGCTTCTAAGCACGGGCCTTACTCTTTTTGGGCTGGGGCTTCTGCTGCTTCTGCTTCTGGAGGAGCTGATGACAAGCACCCAGCACCAGCCAACTCCACAGCACTGCCCCTTCACGTTGGGACTGAGAGGACCAAGAAGGAGTGCCAGAGACTCCATTTTTGTTTTATAGCTTCTTGTTAATTAAAGTCTATTTTTGATTCACACACTTGCTCATTTCTTTTTAAATAAAAGTCTTGGTGGAAACTTGTTAGAAATGGTTTTAAGGCCTTTGCATGCTTGTGGGATGGGTTAGAGATACCTTGGGATGGTAACGCGTGGATGGGTTAGATAGCAGCTGGGATAGATAAACCTCCCAGTACAAGCCTAGTGGGACTGTATGGTCCCCCTCCCCAGAGTGCCATCCCTATGGCCTTTATTATTCAATAATAATGTAATAATATCTCAAACTGTCAACATAAACACAACTCTTTTATTAAAACGCCCTGTTCATTGTAGCCAACCAAACATATCAGGAACAATCTCATCAAGTGTGATGAGACACGGCTGAAGAAGCATCCATCAAAGCATGGCTACCATCCTGTCTTGCCACTTGACTGCTTCCAGCCTGGAGAGTTGCACGCAGTGTTTCTAGGACCGGTTTGCGCTGTTCTTTCACTTCATGTGATAGCTGTGTTGGGGCCTTGCACCTCCTCAATCGATCAGGTTTGCCCTTGTCTCATTCCCCAGGCTCCAGATGTCCCCATTGCCTTGCTGGAGGTCCACGAGCCCGTTTCTGCAAGACTGGTAGCGGGTGCGCTTGAGATAGTGGCGGGATGCGCAAGCTTCCCATGATCCCTCCTCACGGTCTCTGGGCGATGCTGCATGGTGGTGAGAAGTACCTGAACTGTTGGGCCACAGGATGCCAAAAGGCGTTCTCCACCACCAGCCGTTGCCCGGCAGCCGTAGTTGAAGATCCCTCTTCACGGGTGAGGGCATCTGGGAAAGTGTAGGGCTTCATGAGGTAGGTTGTGAGGGAGAACGGCGTCAATCCCCACGAATGAAGTAGGGCACATCTTGCGTGTCGTTGGGCAGGGCTTCTGGGAGTCTGGAAACCCCACGATGAGTTGCCTTGCCAGCTCCTCCTTGAGGTGACTGGCGTTGTCTACCTGGCCATCTGAAGATGAGCCGTTGCCATGAAGCACGATTGTACATGACATGTAGTCAGCATCGGACTCATGGCAAGAGGCACCGAATGCTGAAGCAAAGCCTTGGAAGTTGAAATAAGTGGACCCCGACCTGGCTGGCAGGCTTTGCCAGGCCACGGTGCCACCTACTCCAAACGGTGTGTGGGAAGTTTCCATTCTGAATACGCATTGCTCTGCAACTTCTTCATTCTTCCTTCATGGAGGGGCCACTGGAGGTAGCTCTGTCAGGGTATTCTTCGATGATGGCCGCACCACTCTCTCTGACTATAATGCTGATGGTGTTGGATGGCACCCTCCAGCCACACTTGCATGCTCCTGTAGAGCTGACCTGAGGCCCAGGGTGGGCGCAGAGTGGAGTACCCACCTTGAGCCCCAGGTTCCAGGCCTGAGGCGGGAAGCTGGTGCTCTGTCTTGGTCAACCTGGGTGTCAGGCGCTGCACAACTTCATCAAAAACATGGGAAGGCTCTGCAGGATCCTCATCGAGGTTCTGGAATAGTCACAAGAAGTTCTTCGCTCCTGAGCTCCACCCATCAGCTTGTTGTACAGTCCGTTCCCTCTGCTCTTTCTGGTGTAATCCATCTTCGGATCCAAGACCTTTTTGGGTGGCTCCTTTCTTCTCGATAGTGTTCACAAGAGCTGCAGATATGGCTTCGCACTGGTTGCAGATATGATGGTGGCTGCTGAATAGGACTTTGTTACATCTACTCCACGGTGGACAGTGACTGGATGCTGTGGAAGAGCAAAGAAGGGCAGATCGGAAGGCTGCCAGAGGGTCTGCAAAATTTGGGCTGCGTGTACTGAAGAGAGATTCAGACGAGTTCTCCCCTTGTTTTTAGGCAGTATAGGTGTCCCTTTCCTATCCTCTAAGGCATCCTCTAGGAATCCTGTAGGCATCCTGCAGACTCCTTAAATCCATGATAGGTTCCCCTCTGCGAACGTTTTTTCCCCTTTTAAATGCTTTGTTTCCGTGCTGCATCGCACTATGAGCATCCGTTCTGCGTCGTGTCCGCTCCTCCTGCGTCTGGGCGGATGCACGTTGGTCCGTGGATGCGTTAGCGGACAGCCTAGGGAATATAAGCGGATGTCATAACGCGATGCGTGAGCGGAATTGCGTAGCAGGTGCATGATGGACGAAACTGGGATTACATTCATGTCCGCACAAAAGTTTTAGGGCAGCCCAAACTATTTGACGGTATGTAACACGTACCATAAGTGATGCTGACGGGATAAGAGAGGAAGCCAAACGGAGGCAGTGAGTCATCGCGTTTTCAAAACGGAATGGCAAGGATTTTTTGTACACCGCTTATTACATCCTCTTTGCGATTCCGACGTTTCGGTTCGGTGTATGACATGGGCTTTATAGAGAATTGTTTAGGTTTTTCTTTCCATGGGAGCAAACTCGACAAATGTGTCACTCGATGTATCTAGCCAATTAGTTTTGTGGGTTTGCGGTGGCAATTAGCCAGGGCTCTGGATTCGAGATATCTTTACAGTGAACAGGTTTCTGCTGTGTTGTTGATGAAAATGTCTGTTGTGTGAATATTTGTAGAGGCAGTGTGTTCGCTGTTGCAGTGTATGAGAAGCTTGTTGTCTTGCAGCTGCATAGGAAATTCCTTGAGGTCCACGAATACAATTTTGCCTGCTGCTTTTAACTTCCACACCTTCTACATAGCATTTAGAATGCTGGCTTGTTTATTTCCTCGCCCGGTCAGGACGGTCAGAGATATTTGTTTTTTATAGCGTTTCGGCGGTAGCTTAGTACATGTGTGAGCTGTCGCTTCCCTCCGGGTATTTAATCCCACGTCAATTATAGTGCTGTGAAATGTGTTGTAAGCAAACGTTTAGCAGAATCTCATCTGCATCATCAGGCTTCTGCCATTGGATAGTGGGTCTCGACAGCTTTCTGGTTTTCCAAATTCGAGGTTGGTCTATTCTGAATCGGCTAGGAGTCTGAGGTCTGTGTTCACTGGCCTTGGGTTTTGATTGATTGGTGTTTCTGGTTTCTTCTGTCCTGTATTGTGGGTTTGATTGAGCTGGCAACTATCTGTTCTCTGTGTTGGAAGGCTTTTCAGTGCAGCTTGGCTTTGTCTGGAAAGGACGGCTTGCTATCCATTATGGAAGCTAAGGTTGTCACCTGGTGGCCTAGGTGGGGGTGTTCTGAATGGCTCTGGGAAGGCTAAAGGAGGAGAGTCTGGTTTAGTGCTGCAGGGTGTTTGTCTGTTTTGTAGAGCAAGTGATGGAGACGTTTTCTATTTGAGAAGTGCACCGCTTCCCAATATGATTGAACAGTCTGGTGGATATCATCTCTTCTATTCATGCTTTTCAGGTCTTTTTTCAATCTCTAATGGCTTCTCTTATGATTTCTGTGGTTGGGGTTTTTCTATAGTGGCTAGGGTTTTAGTGCCCATTGAAGTTGATGTTGTGGTTTTCAAATGTGTTGGACTAGTGAGGCAGTTTTCCAGTTTTTTTTACTGCATTTTTGTGTTATCTAGGCTGAGGCTACTTATTCTTCGAAGCGGTCTGCTATATTGAGGTGGGCCGGGAGAGGAGAGCCCGCAAGTGAGAACTAGTATAAGAGAGAGATTTTGGTCTTTGGGGTTTCTAAGGGACTGGCTGCTAATAGTTTTTGGCATCCTTGTTGTTGAGAAGCGCACGTGCTCGGTGAGTGGTTAAAGGTGGCTGCCTCGAATGGAGGCCTGTGGTAAGTATCGTTCACTGAGGAGTTTGTGTGAGTAATTCTTAGAGGAAGGGCCACACACACAAGTTCCATCTTCAGGTCTCGTTGGTCTTCTAGACTGGGTTTCTTGGGTGTTTTTTTGTGATAAAGATAGTGATCTTGTTTTTTTGGAAGCCAATTGTGCTGTCAATACTTCAAGCCAGTGCGTGCATAGTTCCACGTCTTATATGTGTCTTATCTGCCACGTGTATGGTCTGGTAATTAAGATGGTTTTCCGCCACGGAATTTAATCTGTGCTGGTGGTGGTGGGGAATTGCGCGTTGCAGGTAGTGGTTGGCTGTGCGATGTTTTCTATTCGGTGTTGTCCCAGTGTGCCATCTGTTTCTTTTGTAGATTAGTACATCTAGTGGTAGTTGTTGTTTATTTCCGTTTCCATGTGAACTTGTATTTGGGGGTGTGTGCTGTTTAGGTGTGTTAGGCAAATTATTTAGGTTTTCTTTATCCATGGGGCACAAATGAACAAAGTATCATCGATGTAATCTTAGCCCATAAGTTTGGGTTGTGGGTGGCATAGCCAGGTCTGGATTTGAATTCTTCATGAACCAGGTTTTGCAATGACGGGGGTGACAGTGGTGCATCCCCATACGCCGGCTCCTTACTTTGCTTGTATTAGAACGCAACACACCAAAACAACATCAGGGGGATCTGTTTGTGCTCAGGTGTTTTTCCTGGCTTGTGTTGTGAGATTTTCCTATTGAGAGTGCAGGCTTCCAAATGATGTGACATCTGGTGGAATAACTCTTCTATTCACATTGGCTCTTCAGGTCTTTTTTCAAATCACTCTGTGGCTTCTCTGATGATCTGTGGCATGGGGTTTCTATTATGTGGCTAGGGTTTTGGGTGCCTATTTGAAGTTGATATTATGACTGTGGCTTTCATTGTGTTGGACTAAGTGAGGAGGTGTGTCCAGCTTTTTTTTAATGAATGTTTTTGTGTTCATACCAGCGAGTACTAATATTCTTCATTTGGTCTGTCCAATGTATCAAACACCTCATGAAACTAATGGAACACTGCTTAACCAAACATATGATTTCATATACAGAGGACAAAGATACAGCAAACACCAACCACCCAGCACAGTATAAATTCCTGGCCAATAACCACAGAAGAACCAACGCCTGGCAGACAAGACCACATTGTCAGCCTCAAGATGCTTCCTACTATTGCCTTTACATCTTTGTCAGCTGTGTTATTAGCCTCTGGGTTCCCCAACCAGGGTTAGGGAGACAAGCAAAACAGAATGTGCAGCGTAAGTCAATAGGCATACAGGATAAATGAGTGAGCTAAGCTTTAGCGTATGTTTATATTAATACAGTAAAACACCAGATACCTTGCTGTTATAACAAAATATAGTTTATTACATTACTATGCAATAGTCAAAATCAACAGGTCCATGTTCCTTGTGTCATATAGTCAGTCCATTCAGGGATATTCAGTTAGCAAAGTCCATGTAGAATATCCCGGGTCATTCCTTACAAATCAGTCCTTTGGGTTCTCTCTCTTCCGTGCGAGGCAATTGTAGTGTTACAAGGCTAGGATGATATCAACCAGAAGTCAAGGACGCCAGATGAGCCCAGAGTGCCAAGGATAGAGCACTGCATATCGGCACGGCTTGCTTCTTTTAAGGAGTTTTGCCCATAACCAACTCCCCCAATGACTCTTTCCCACAGTAAGAGTTATAGTCCTTTAACATACATAAGCCAGGATTATTCTTTCACTTTTACCCTAACTAGTTAGGGGCAAAACACTGGTTATCCCTAACAAGCTGGCATAAGAAACGGGGGGGAGGTGGAGCGTAGGGATAAGTCCTGGGAAGTGAGCTGGAGGTGTTACATTCTTCTGTTTGTGTAAATGAGGTAGTGGGAGCATTACATAAAAGTTAGGTTTCTGTTCTTGCTGTAGCTTTCTTTTCTCTGGTGCAACTGTATACCTTGTTTAGCAAATGCCCAAGGGGTCAATATGGACATGAGGCCTAATCATCACCTTAAGATGCGCCACATGATTCATTTTCAAACCAATCTAATGGAAGTTTCATCTGATATTGGGGTGGGGACACTTCCATCAACTTTTGTATATGTGAATTGCACGGCCTACTTTCTCAGATTCACAGAATTTCTTTGGTTGCTACTTCACTTATCAGTAAAAGATATCTATTCTTCTAATTTAAAAGAGTCTAAGTATTTCTTTCCTGATTAGAATTGGAGCTCCGAGCCTGAAAATTATTCTGAATCTGGAAGTTACCAGCTCCACCGGAGAAAAACACTGCAATTTTCACTTCCGAGGGGGCCTGGACATCATGTCATCTTCAACTATGATAGGAAGACTGTGGAGCCATTGGAGGGCAAGATGTCGTTGCTGGTAGCAGGAAGCCCAATCGCTAGCAGAGTGGTCGAATCTGGAAAGAGGATCCAGCTGTGAAGGCCCAGAATGTACGGGGGGTTGGTGGAAAGATCTGGGGAGAAAGGACCCCCCAGGATCACAATTACCGCGCGGCGTGGAAAAGAGGAGCATGGCAAGAGAAGGAGAAGAGAGAAATCTTACTGAAATCAAGCCAGGAGACTCCTTGATGACAGCCTTTGAACAACTCCAAGTCGCAACAGGATATAAGGAAGTGGCTTATGAGAGCCTGAAGCTTGCGAAGAAGGTGCGACGTGTGTAGCCCCGAAGCTCAGGGAAAAAAGAAAAAAAAAAGAAAAAAAGCAAAAAAAAAAAAAAAAAAAAAAGCCCAAAAAAAGCTCCCTCTCCCATAAATCAACACCGATCCACAGAGCAGCCCCCGGGGCCCTTCAGCGGGGGTGGAATTCATAGAAGGCGTAGAGGTCCTATGGGTCTGTCCTCCGAGTTAGACGAAGTAAAATACGGAGGGATCCCAAAGCCTTGGGTATTTTTCGTAAGCTCAAGTTTGGAGCATAATGGAAGAATACGGGAGAATGTTTTTTTCCTCAGAAGCAGCACAAAGTGAGATGTGTTACCAGGGCTCTGGGGGAACAGCTGCCAGAGTGATGGTACGCGTGGCATTAATGATAATGCTCCCCAATTGTGACTATAACCTGTTCATGACTGCGCTGTGGGACTTAAGATTATGAGGACACCAGTCTGGCAGCAGCGCAAGACCCAATCAGGATGAATGACCATAAATCAGGGGGCGAGGTCCAGTGAGGCTGACTCATACCCAAGAATTTAGAGTACAGTTAGCAGGTCATCGATCCGAGGCTGGTACCCCAGGAAGCCCTGATAGAAGCATTTAAAGATGGATTAACAGAAGATGTGTACGCAGAGATGCATTGCTAGAAGAGATCCGAATGACTTGCAAGATGTGGTATTGCTGGCAGGAAGTGGAAATTGTATTAACCGTGAAGGCAGACGGTGGGGAGTTCTGGGTCGGGGGAAGCCCTGTCCCCCACATGCTCACAGAGAGTTCCCCAAAGAGCTTTAGCCTCAGGAGAGGGGGAGGAGGTGGCGGCAAGAGACCCCAACCCCCTACAGTGTCTGTTCGACATGCTGGGAAAGAAGGTCACTGAGCTCTAACTCAAAATCATGCGATGGAACCAAAAGGTGGGCGCCAAAAGAAAGGGATGCAAAACCTGGGAATCACAGCAGATCCTCAGGCAGGACCACCGGTCGCGAAACAGCACTAAAGTCGAAAACTTCATCGAAACGTTGCCTAGATACTTCCAATTCTACGCGGGAGAAAACCCGAATAACCAGAGATCCATATATACATATATATATATATATATGTTTTTTTAAAGCTCTCTCTGACGTGGGATAATACCCGAAGGAAGCTAAACAGCACATATATATATATATGTATATATATGTATGTATATATATATGAGTATATATATATGAGTATATAAATATGAGTATTTTAAAAATTTAAAAAGTTAGGAAAAAAGAATATATCAAAAAGAAAGGTAAATCCAATTTTCTTTTTTCAGTCTCCTTAGTCTTTCTCTTTCTATTTGCACTGGAAACCACTTTCCCTGCCGCTTTCTTGCATGGGAGCATTTACCCACCACCACCTTTAATTCTGGTTTTTTCTTTTCTCTGCTCTTCCAGGGGGCTGTTCCTTTGTTATTTAACAAGTTTAATTTCTCACCTAGTTCAATCACACTCTTTCTTTTCTTCTTTCCATTGGAGACTGTACCAACCTTGTAGCAGTTGGCAATGACCACTTTTCTTTTCAGTTGGCTAGACAGGCTATTGCAGTATCCCTGGGATCTGCAGAATGTTCCCTCCTCAATGATCACCCCTCTGAAGCGATTTAGGCCAAATAGACAACTGACTGTCAGGATTTTGACGGGTTCCCCTCAGGAGCTCCTAGGGATTCCATCGTGTTGCTGCGGCATCAGCTCCATCCTCTTAATTTAACAACAGGTTCTGTGAGCGTGGGTAGGTGGATGTTGCTAGGTGATCATGTGACTGGGTGGGCATGGCTAAGTGGGCATGTGACTGGATGGGTGTGGCCAACTCAATGTCGCTCATGTCAAGGAGAGCTTCACCTGGCCCCTCCCCTCCCAGCCCTTCCTTGCCATGCCCAGTCTCAACCAGCCTCAATGTATCTATAGTTGTGTAAAAATGTTGTTCACCTTTTTTCAACTTTATTATCTGCATCTACATACTATAGATGTACTTTCATGGACCACTGAAAGGAGGAAATGACTGACATGCTTTGCCCAAGAGTGTGATAGGCAGGTCACAAAACAGGCTTTTGTGGGATGCCACAAAGAAGGTCTATTTTCCAAATATATTTCCCAAAGAAGCAGAAGGCAAAACAAGAAGCAATGGATGGAAACAGAACAATGAGAGAAGCAACCTAAAACTAGGGAGAAACTTCCTGACAGTGAGAACACTTAACCAGTGGAACTGCTTGTCTCCAGATGTTCTGGGTGCTCAATCACTGGAGTTTTTAAGAAAAGATTGGGCAACCATTTCTCTGAAATGGTATAGGATTCCCACAACCCAAGTCTCTTCTAAGTGTTATTCTATTATTCTGACACCTTTCCCAGGCGCCTTACGCAGATTTTGGCATCCTCAGTTTTCCTGCCTGAGCAGGGGTTGGACTAGAAGATCTCCAAAGTTGCCCCTAGACATTTATTTTAATAAAGTTTTTAGAAGCCTGCAGTTGAAAATTCTTTATGTCTCCTTATCCTGAAGACCCAGCTTCATTTGGAATTTAATCCCTAGCTGATTGCCCTTTGGCATTTCTCTTAATACTTCTCCAAAATCACTCCCAAGAAGCCACATCTCTCCCCTCTCTCACATACACTCAATTTAAACAAATTCCCTTGTCTCGGAGATTTTAGAATCATAGGCTAGAAGAAGGTATCTTGGGGGTCTTATAGTTCAACCTTCTGCTCAAGGCAGAAGACCTCATACATACTTGTGGGTTTGCAGACATCCTGGCTTTGGCTGCAATAACTGCAGGCAGCCTTCCCAGCGACACACTTCCTCTTCTTGGTCCCCCATGTGAAGTGGGAGGCCCAAGAGAAAGTGCCTGGTCTGGGCAAAAAGCCGTTCATGACGGAGCCCCTCCTGGGGAGCAAATCATGGGTTAGATGAACTGATCTGTCCTGAAGGCAAGCTCCAGAGTGGTGGCAGCAGTGGTGGCAGCGGTAATGAAAGGTGACTTCCAGAGCAATGGCAGCAGTGTTGGTAGCAAAAGTTGAGTTGCAGAGCAGCAGAGGGGGTGAAAGTGAGCTGCAGAGCAGCGTGGACTCTGGGAAGACAGGTGGATGTCCTGGGGCTGCACATGTGCACAACAACAGCAACCTCAGCCCCAGTGCAGCATCTCCCCCAAGGATTGCCCACCCACCTGCTGGCTGGATGCGGGATCTGAGGCAGAGGGGAAGGCAAGTGGAGGGTAGTCACTCAGAGGCCCTGCAGAAGCTAAGTGTGCCTGGCCCAAAATATGAGCAAGCCTCACCATATCCCCCCAAAACGGCTCTTCAGCCTAGTGCAGTGGGTCTGCCTCTCCTGCCACCAGCATCAGCCTTACCTTCTAGAGCTTCCATGCACCTCCCCCAGCTTGAATACCATGCCTTTCAGATTCCAACAGAGCCAGTGCATGGTTGCCCACAAAGGTAAGGCTGATGGCAGGTGGTCCTTGGGGAAGATGCCAGACTGGGGCTGATACTACTGCTCCGTTGTGGTGCATGCATGCAGCCCTAGGTCTGCCCTCACAACCGGACTCTCTTTCTTCCAGCACTCGTTCAAGGAATCCCAGGACAGCATGTTGCATGCTTTTCACTCCAAGCAGCCCGAACTGAAAAATGCATGGCTGGGGTGGAGCAGTCCTCCTTATTAAGCTCCAAACTGTTGCTGCTCCTCCAAGCCTGGATCTGGCTGCAAGCATGCAATTGTGAGGGCAGGCTTTACCAAGGCTGCTCGTAGAGAGAAACAGATGATGCCCCTTGCCTCCCTGTGGCTCTAACTCTTTAAAATTTTGGGGAGTTGTGCACATGGAGTGCTGGGGGAATTGATGCCAGGAGCGAGAGGGGAGCACAGGCTGACTGGCTGGGGAAGGAGTACCGGACTTCCAACACTCATGTGAGGAACCCACACTTGCAGCAACAGCAACAGTTTGGAGCTTGTTAAGAAGGACTACTTCTCTACCCCAGCCATGCGTTTTCTAGTCTCGGCTGCTTGGAGTGAAAAGCATGTAATATGCTGCCACTACCAGGATTCCCAGAACGAGCGCTGGAAGAAAATTGGCTGATTGTTGGCTGCAGCCAGAGAGAAGACTTGGAAGAGGAGCAGATGGACTTTAGGGAAAACAATATACTCCTCAAGCTCCCAATGCCCAAATCAGCAAACTGGGATTTGCCATTGTGCTGGTGAGTACATATGGAGCAAGTAGGCTTTTTGATTCACCCCTCCACATCCTGATCAAGTGTGGTGCAGACAGCCCAATGGAGGCGGAAAATGGGCACCTCCATCAGCCCTTCTCTGGGCTTCGGGGACCATGGGGAAAGCAGTAAAAAGCAGAAAACAGACCATGGCAGCAAGCTGGTTGGACCTCAGGGAAGGCAGTGGAAGGTAGGCAAGTATCCCGGGCAACATAGAGGCAGCTAGGCCAGGATTTGGGCATTGCTACTAGAAGTCATTCACCCAGGCTTATCAGGCCAGCTTAGTTGGGCTGTGCAGAGAGCACTGTGTGGGATTCAGCCCTGCAGAAGGCAGGCAAGCTTGCTGGGCCACATGGGAGGCAGTTAGGCAATTCAGGCCTTGCTGCTTGCAGGATTACCCAGGCAGCCAGGCAGATCAGGGCAGTTCAGCTAGGCTGTGCAGAGAGTGCCATGAGGGATGCAGCTGAAGGCAGGCAAACTGGCTGACCCTCAGAAACTGTGTAGTTGAGGCAAGCCAGGGAGCCAGACAGAGAGTAGCAACACCTATGCTGGGCAAGCGGATGATATGAGGAATGACTGGGCAGGGTGGGCAAGGTGGGGCCAGCCAGCAATTTAACAACTGGGTCAGCCAAAGTGGTGCAAACCAGTTGAATCCAACCCCTGAAGTGCAATCTAGAAAACAACTGGTATTGATTTTTCTAGATGCGCAGAAAGCATTTGATAATGTAAACTGGCAATTTATGTTGTTATAACTAAAATGTATGGACCTTGGAGAGAGATTTATTAACATGACTAAGACAATATACAACTAGCAAATGGCAAAGATGATGGTAAATGGAGATATGACTGAGACTTTTAATATAAAAAAGGCACAAGGCAAGGATCTCTATTATCCTCTTTACTATTAGAAGTGTTAAATAGAATTATGAGACAATATAAAGAAATTAAAGGTATGGAGATAAGAAAGGAAGATTATAATATGACTTGATTTTTATTCTGGAGGATCCACATGAAACTGGATTTAAATTAATTGAAAAAAATGGAAGAATATGGGGAAGCTGCTAGATTGAAATAAAGATAAAACTAAAATATTAGCTAAAAACATTACATATATACAGAAAAAAGAATTAATGAAGAAGATAGGCATAGAGATAGTTAAGAAAGTTAAATATTTTGGAATTCAATTAATGTCAAGATGAGTAACAATTAAAGAAGATAATTATTATAAATGAGTGCAACAAATTAAAATGGATTTGGAGAAATGGAAAAATCTGTAATTGTCATTGATGGGAAGAATAGCCACTATAAAAATGAATATCTTGCCGAGATTATTATATTTATTTCAAACAATACCAATAACATTGAAAAAAATACTTTGAGGAACTAAACAAAGCAATATTAAAATGTGTTTGATAAAGGAAAAAAGCAAGGATAAGTTTGAAAATGTTGCAAGATTCTAAAAGTCTTGAGCTATTAGATTGGGAATTGTACTGTCAGGCTTCAATACTTAATTGGGTGAAAAAAATGGATTGGCTTGGGGAATTAAAGACTATTGACTTGGAGGGACATGATCTCCAACTGGGTTGGCATGTTTTTTTTATGGTATGGAAAAAATAAAATATACAGCTATTTTCAAAGACATTATATTAGAAATGCACCATTATCAGTATGGGAGAAAATTAAAGAACAGCACTATTTGAAAATACTGGTCTGGCTCTCCACAAAGGAGGCATTGATCTACCCAAATGTTATTGATATGGAGAATATTACCAGATATTTTGAATATTAACAAATATTACAAGATATTTTGAATGTAAAGGGAGAACTTAAAACCAAACAGGAACTGAGTGATCAAGGGGATTGAGATAACACGGTGGTCATATTTGCAGATACAGTCCAGATATGAGAAGGATGTCTTATGGTTTCCATAAAGAACTAACAGAAATAAATCAGTTGTTAACAGGAACAAATAAAAAAATAATGAAGAAATTATATAGCTATTTATTAAGTATTAAGATGGAAGATAAACAAGTAAAAGTGATAATGATAGTATGAGCTAAAAAGTTTGGCTATCCATTTGAACTAAATAAGTGTTAGAAACTATGGGATAAAAATTATAAATTAACAATGTCTAGCATGTATAAAAAAATCTTTATAAAATGTTTTATAGATGGTCCTTTTCACCATCAAAATTAGCAATGATGTTTAAAGATAAGCCTGCAAAATGTTGGAAATGCCATGAATCACCCAGATCATTTTATCACGTGTGATGGACGTGTAAAAAAGCAAAAAAATATTGGACAAAAAAACCATACATGGCTGGAAAAATTATAAAACAGTGTACTGGCTTGAAACTAGATATATTTTTGTTGAGGATTTTGCCGGATCAATATAACAAAAGGAATAAATATTTGATTTTACATGTATTGATTTCAGCTAGAATTGTACTTGCGCAACAGTGGTAATGTGAAGACATCTCAACAGATGAAAATGTGATTAAAAAAATATTAGAATGAGCAGAAATGGATAGGTTAACATTATCAAGGAAAAGAAGGAAACTTAATACTTTCTGACTTGGGATTTATTTTATTAATGGCTAGCTGGAAAAAAAACAGGAGCTAGCTACAGGGAAATAGATGGATAGGATCAGTGATATAAGGAAGAATAAGTAAATAATTGGTTGAATTGGTTAAGTAAATAATATTGATATTACTATTATTAAACACTAGTATAATTAATATCAATGTAATGAATATTTTTGTAAATATTTTGATCATTAACTCCTAAAAATATTTGTATCCAGACAACACACTGTTCAATTGAAATTGGAATTTTATATGCTATAAAATTAAAACTTAAAACAAAATAATAATAGTAATAGTAGTTGTTGTTGTTGTTGTGTTTTAAAGTTCCCTGTCTGATCTGAGGAATGAGTGGGAGTCAGCTCAACAGCTAATTGGCTACTGCACCTGATAACACATTATATAAAGAGTGCTATCAGACACGATCAGTTGTCTCCTGCCAGCCACTGTGTTAGCGCGCAATTTGACATTTACCCTTATTAGCATGTTAATAAAAGGGTTATCCAAAATCTTCTGGTTTGTCTCAGTAATTCCCACTGAATATAATATTGGTGACGAAGATGGGATTGAGAAGAAAGACAGCCAACTGAGAGATTCAGAAGCTATTAGCTGAAGTCACCTGTTAGTTGAAGTCACGAGCTAGTTGAACTATTCAGAGCTGAAGTCACTCAGAGCTGTCCATTGCTAAAATGACAATGGCACTCTCCTTTGCCTCATGTCAGTTGGGAACTGATACATGGGAATCCTAACTTGACAGATTTGAGTGTTTTATTAAGGCAAACAATTTGCAAGGCATGTCCGCTGAGAGGAAAAGAGCGTTATTTTTGAGTTTTTGTGGTACTGAAATGTTTGACATGGTGGCCACGCTTCTGTCTCCTCAGACAGTACATGAGGTAACCTGGGAAACCATTTTAACAGTTCTGGGAGGCCATTATACTCTCAAGCTGTCCAGAATAGCTAGAAAACATGCTTTTCATAGGCGCTACCAGGTTGAAGGGGAAAATATAAGCAGGTACGTGGCTGCTTTGAGAAAAGCTGCTCAGCATTGCAGCTTCAGAGATTTAGAAGATATCATTTTGGATCAATTAGTTAGTTGGGTTAGAGACCTCCGACTTCAGCGTTGTTTGTTAGCTAAACCAGATCTCACTCTACAGCANTCAGAGATTTAGAAGATATCATTTTGGATCAATTAGTTGGGTTAGAGACCTCCGACTTCAGCGTTGTTTGTTAGCTAAACCAGATCTCACTCTACAGCAATTGATGAGGCTCAGGTATATGAGCTGTCAAATCAATCAGCTGCTGAAATTCAGGGCTCTGTTGAGAGTAGTAGTACAGTTGAAGGGAACCAATCTATGGATATGGAACAGACTGAAATTGAAGTTAACATAGGTTCTGACCAAGATATTAATCTCCTTAAGACACCTATGGCAGTGGTGGTCTGAAGTGGTCTGAATAAACCAAATCTCACTAGGCAAAACCTTTTTGTTTAGAGTGTGGGGGAAACCACATTAGATAGGTTTGTAAATTTAGGAATACAGTTTATCTTAGATGTCAAAAGAAAGGACATTTAGCTAAGGTATGCAGGGCTCTCCTATCATCACTTCAGAATCCAAATTTTCAAAATACCAGGGAGAAATCAAATTTTCAAAATACCAGGGAGAAAACCTATTACGAAGATTGCTTCACTCTGAGGAGGATAGATAGAAAATTTACAATTGACTGAAGTGAAGCAAATAGACTAGGGGGAAAAAATATCATTGTTAAAATTGAAAATCGTCCATGTAAAATGAAAATTGATACTGGATCCTCCCTATCTATTGTATCCTGGAGTACTATGAAACATTTAGTTCCTCAGATATCGAAGACATGGATACAGCCTCTGAGCCTTCACCTCAGAGACTACCAATCAAACCTGGTGCCTGCCATCAGAATACATAAATTTAGGGCAAGTTTCCATAATTTTGTAGGGAAACTGCCTTTATTTATTGTGGAGGGTTCCCTCCCAATTTTATTGGGTTTAGATTGGTTCAAACCATTGGGATTGGGCGTTAGTGGCATCAATTCTGTAGAATTTTTACAAGAAATTATGGGGGATTTCCATTATGGGTACATGGAATAGTGATGGAGATAACTGGGCCCTGTTCATACAAAATATTGTTGGAGGATGGGAGGCTGTGGTGTAGGCACACAGACCAGCTATGAAGGCACCCAGCAGATCCTAACAACTCCAAAACCACCACACCAATCAACACCCAAATGGCCAATGCTGAATCAACAGACACCTCCAGCAAGACCCAAGAGCCCCAAGCAGAATCAGCCGCCATGACTAGGCTGAAAGCAACAAACTCAACCACAAAGNGAATCAGCCGCCATGACTAGGCTGAAAGCAACAAACTCAACCACAAAGAAACCGTGATGGACTTACCTGGGAAACAGATGCCAGACCTTCAAAAGTAATGCAACGATGGTACATCCTCTCCTTATCCTGGCTGCTCTCCCAAAAGGGTGATGGTTTTACCAGGACTGAATCCACAAGAGCTGACCAGAGAAACTCCAGCAAACAGCCCCAGCCAGCAAAATCCAAGACCTCTGCTGCGAAGATCTTCCAGAAGCAAGCGAAGGCCTGAGTATCTGCAAGACTATGCATGCACACTCCAAGGGGGGAGGAGTGTTATGTTTTAAAGTTCCCTGTCTGGTCCGAGGAATGACCAGGAGGCAGTACGACAGCTGATTGGCTATTGCATCTGACAGCACACTATATAGAGTGCTATCAGACGCGATCAGCTGTTGTCTGTCAGCCGCTGTGTTAGTATGCGGTTTGCATTTACCCTTGTTAACATGTTAATAAAAGAGTTATCCTAAATCTGTTGGTCTGTCTCAGTAATTCCCACTGAATATAATCATCATCATCATCATTACATTAAGCTATGTCTTATCCATTGCATAAATGAAAGGGAGTTCAGGGAGTCCTAAACTTACTGCCAGAAGGCAATGTGAGATGGGTGTGAATGTATCATCTCCTAAGATTTATTCTGACAAGATGTAATTTCTTGGGATGAGCCAGCAACTAAGTAGGGCTAGATATAAAACTCATATTGGATTAGATTGCACTTCCTCTAAAAAATCTGATATAGTTGCTCTTGGATATATCATTGCTGTAGTACTGGCAGCAATAAATAGGAATGCTTTTGTTCATGCCAGTTGTCCATATTCTTGGGACAGAAGATTGAACTTTGTTGATTCATATCTTAATCATCTTGTTTGGATCAGTGTATCTTGATCTTTGCATCTCGTAATGAAATTGGGTATATTTGTTAGGAAGTGACATATTTTCCTAGATTTCTTTAGAGGACAAAAGTGCCCAAAATATGACTACCATCACTCTAAAACAGGGTTG
>BHFT01043660.1:0-10427 GCA_004320025.1 Laticauda laticaudata | reverse complement strand
CCTAATGGCTAGGAAACAACATTTTGGATCTTCCCTGGGCCTGTTATCAAAGTGTAGTGGAGGGCCGAAGGCCAGCTACATGTGGGCGTGAAGGTGGCTTCCGGCCTTGATCTGGGAGCCTGAACTCTGGAGGAAGAGCGGGGCATAGGGCCCAGAAGTTTCTGGAATATGCCCAGACCTGCTGAAAATCCTGAGGTTGTTCCTCAAATGCCTCAGGGGGACCAGACGGGGTGGTCCAAAGGCTCCCATGACAATTTCCCCTCCCCTGGGGGGCTTCTCTGGAAAACCTTGATGTTCGGCTGGCTGGAAAACCTGTTGCAGTTGCCCTCTCATTTGTTGAATAGTCTTACTAAATTGTCTTCTAAGAGCTGCATGTCTGTTTCTCTGCCTTTCAACTCAGCCTGAGTTGTCTTCTTTAGGGGCTAGAGCCTTACCTCTGATTTTTGAAGCCACTTCCTTCTGACAGTACATTGTCTGTGTCTTTTCCTTTTGTAGTGGGTTGGAGGGCCTGTTCCACTGGGGGGGGGGGAACTCTGCATGAGCACTGTCCTGATCCATTTTAAATAAGCAAGGCTCAAGCAATGGCTCTCAAAAGTACTTAAGGATGACAGAGGGTGGAATTGGTTCTTTGGAACCCTGAAAATGGCCACCAGGCCACCTAAAATGACCGTTCACCTCGTGTCTGAAGAGAATGCACTCAAAGATGGCCGCTGCTCATTGATGGCTCCGAGAAGTGAATTTCGCTCCTTAGGCTATTGCAAGCCCTGAGCGATCAGATCAGCCAGAGAAGGAAGAGATCGCCTCCCACGTGATCAGCTGGCTAGCTCTGTTATCAGTATGCCAATCAGTTTTATGATCGGACAAACTGTGGCTATGGGGAAGGTCTCAGATGCTTCCCTGCTTGCCTAGCAGCACTTGGGAAAATGTTTATCCCAATGTTGCAGGAGAACGGAGCCCCGCTTTCCTGAAGTTGCAGCTGCCCGGATCCCCGGGAGCTGATTGAAGCAAGGGTAGCTTCTGTAGAAAATTGCTGAATAAAACGCTAACGCTTTCAGAGACACAGCTTGTGACTTAAAGAAGCTGAGTCAAAGCTGGGGATTCTCCCAGGGCTGGCTTTTTATATATACAAGTACAGACCCAACTTAATGATGTCATAAGAAGGAGTCTATCCATCCTGGGCTCTCACTGCAGCATGGAGGAGAACGGCTTTACAAGCCTTCCAAAAGACAAGGTTCCTTTTTGACAAAATGAGCTTCCAGTAATACCCTGAGAAGCTCTTTTTTTAAATACAGTCCTAATAGATATCACATATATTTACTAACACGATGACAAATTCAAGACTCAAGTTTCCAGCAACTCTAATGAAACAGTACATTTCTCCTGCTGCTTAAGAATTTGCACGTCTAATGCCCTATGCAAATGATTTGTTTTAACACACACAATAATCTCTCATCACATTGTAAGTACTATAGAAAAAAAGACATGTTAGTCTGTGTTGGCAAGAAATCAGGCAGCACTTTCTCTGATTAAAAATTTTATTCAAACACATCATCCTTCCTGAGCCACAGGTAGTCCACCCACAGGTAAGTATCAGGTGAAGTGAGGTGCACCTCATGAAAGCTTATTCCTTTGAATAATACCTTGAGCAGATTCTGATTTTTCTCTTCACCAGGGACTGCTTCCAATCATATTCCAGTCACCTATAACTTTCTTCTCTCTTAATCACAGGAAAAGGCTATAGGATCTTGCTACAAAGCAAACAATATCTAGAGCAGGGGTGTNCATCCTGGAAACATCTAAGAACCAGCCCATGGTGTCTCTGCCAGTGAAAATGGAGCTTGCAAAGGCCACATGTGGTCCCACTGAGCTCCATTGTCACTGGCAAAGTGTTGCAGGAAGGCCATCATAGACGAAAACAGAGCTCGGAAGCCTATTTTTGCTGGCAGAGCGCTCGCGCCACCAAGGCACCCCCCCACATGAGTGAAGTCATGCTGGCCATGCCTATCCTGACCACGCCCACCTTGGCTCTCCAAGGTCAAACACAATCCTGATGTGGCCATCAAAGAAATCGAGTTTGACACCCCTGATCTAGAGGATCATTCACCTCATCTCCATACTATACAAATAAGTATTTAATTTTAATGAAGGTCCTTGTACATTTGCAGACTCTATTCACATATTCTTGGAATAATGTAATTACTACTGTAGCAGCATTGTGTGTTGGCCAGAGAATTCAATTACACAAGTATTATTGTTCCTCATAAAAAACACAGCTTATATAAGAGCGTAATGTGTTTTTGATACAACCTGCGCAGCAGGTCTTACATTACAGCAAGATGGAATCCAGCTAAACAAAGGTGACAATTATAATGCTGCTATAATATCACAAAACAATATTTCATCCAGATTTCTGCAGGAGGCCTGGCAAACTTGTGTCTTCTTCCCAAAATCCTTGGCCCATAAATATCTAGCATGTGGGTTTTCACCAGGTTATCTCATCAACATTACCACACAGAATGAATGTATGAAAACAACAATAACATGGGCAATGTCTGTTTTGCCATAAAAATTACGTGAATCAGATTTCAATAATGTACACCTTTTCAAATATCTACATGCTGGCTGTCAAAAAGCATCTAAATAATGTATTAAGTGAAAAGAAAAGCATATAATTTAGAAAACAACAATTATTTATTTTAAATGTGCAAAAAAAATTAGAACCAAGAGAGCAATATGAAGCATGTATATAATGTATTATGAGTTTTTTAAAATTCTGTTATTTGTATTTTTCTAACACCCATGCAATAATCCCATGAAAAATGTTATTTAATTACTTATTTTTTGTCTACAAAGGACACTGAATTGTTGTATTTTTAACATATACTTAAAAAGGCTTTTACCAATTCAAACTTATTTTTTAGTAGATGGGATTTGATTTGTATTCATCTTTCAGCCCAGAGGTACTTAATGTAGCTAACAGTAAAAAAAATAAAAATGTAAATAGCGTCAGCTAATAAAACAGTTCAGTGACTGATTGATTCAGTCAGAAAAGGCTTAACTGGGAAGGAAAGTCTTAATTCTTTTTTTAAAAGCTGAAAGAATGGGATCTGAGCACTCCTCCCCCTGCCCCAAGGAAGTGCATTTCTTAACTAGGGATGACACAGAAGAAAATCCTTTCCTATCTGCTCAACAAATAGATCTCAGAAAATAAAGGTTTCTTTAAGAAAGCCTCTCCTACCATCTAATATTTCATCAGGTTCATATTGAGATAAATCCCAACACCCTAAACTTTTAAAGATGGGGGGGAGAATCAATCTTAAATTATACTTGGAACTACAACTATCACCAGTAGGAGAATTCAGTACAATAGGTTTTGTTTCCTACTGATCAACAGCAGCTAATTTATAAAAACCACAATGACACATTTTCTATCAGCTAACACAAACACTGGAACTGGAACTAACCACAATATGTGCATGCTTGAGACTGTATTTTCTATCCATTGTAAGAGTTTATAAACTACTATAAGCCTGACAAACTGTTACCTTACTCCTGCTAGAAAAATTTTAATAACGGGGTATAAATGAAAGGAAGTAGAATTTCAAGATCATTACTTTCTCAAATTGCTCTTGGCTTAAAGTGGAAGCAAATAAGGTGCATGATGATATTTTTCCTAATATTAAAAAGACAACGAAAGAAGTTTATTTTGTAGCCTCCTTTTTAGTGAAAGGGTTCTAAGGGTAAGGTGTAAAATATAAATAATTAGGGCAGGAAATAAATAAACAATTCCTTTAAGGGACTCAATGAAAATAAAGGTATATATATTCGTATCCATTTCATGTATTCATAACCATGCTTATATTTATACATGTTGTCTAATACTTGATAAATAAATAAATAAATAAATAAGTAAACAAATAAATGAAAAAATGATAGTGTGAATGTACAAACAGATGGGATCTTATGAAAAACCACAATGATGTTAAAGACACGTTCTAAATCATTTGTCCAAAATGTCACTTGTAAAAAGACAAGCTAATAAACAATGGGCTGCTTCTTTCTCCCAAAAATCTCTATTGTGTCAATTTTTCAGCCAGCGTAATTTCCCACACTTAAATAACCCTGAAATATGAACTTTTGTTTTCCAGTGTGTTGTTAAACTATCCTGAACTGAACAATAGGAATTGACTCCTTTTCTTATTTGCATCGATTTAATGCTTTAAGAACTATGGGCAATAAACCAACAGCAGGATGCATTATAAAGGACTGTTGACAGCCTGACTGGGCATTGCCATCAGATATAATAATATGTGTCAATTTATTTACAACACTGCCAGCATAATCAGGAAAAAATGTTACTAGATACCATACTATTACAGTAGAATATAGCCCTATGAATTATGTTCAATTCTTGACTATTTGCCAAAATAGATCTAAAATGAATTTTGTGCTAAAAAATGTACCAGTGGGATTTTGCCAAGTCTAATTCCAAATCATTTTTCCATTTTTCAAGCTTTCCACAAGAATAGGCCATACTTAGCGTAAGAACTTTATTATAATTCTGTGAGAATTTTTTACAGGTAGTCCTCACTTAATGACTACTTAGAGATAATTCAAAGTTATGACCGCTGCCTAGAACCCCATGATCACATGATTACAGTTTGGAAGTTGGCAACTGACTCACACTTACAGCTGTTAGCATCCTTGAGTCATGCAATCATGATTTTTGATGATTTTTGTTAGTTTTCAGTATTTACTTTTGGTTTCCAACAAAAAACACCCATTGGGTATAATAGATTCATTTAATGACCATGGCATTCATTTAATGACCTTGGAGTTCGCTTTAATAATTGATGCAAAAATCATAAAATCAGGCATGGTTGCATATAGTGACCACTTCATGACCATCACAGGCTCATCACACTTCTGGTCTCAATTAAAGTCATATATCAAGGACTATCTGTACCATTTACTGGATTTTCTATCCAGTATACTGATAAAGATACTGATCTTTATCTTTTCAAATGAAAATGGACTAAAATGAGACTTAGATATTTTACGAAGAAATAAATGAATAACTCTTTTGGCCACAACTTCAATTAACTAAAATCCTACATAAATATAAACTAACATTTTTTGATCTGGTCTCCTCCAGATTCTTGAGCTATGCTCACTCAAAAGTCTGGATGGGCAACATCAGGGAAATGTGGTTTAAATACATTTATTACATAACACATATTATGCCCCAGTGACTGAAAACAGGAATTGGCACTGTAGCATAACGCAATAGAATGGAATAGAATTCTTTATTGGACAAGTGTGATTGGACACAAAAGGAATTTGTCTCCAGTAAGTCTCAGTCTACATGTAAGCAACAACAACATGATAAGTCATAGATTATGAGATGCAATAATAAATCATAAGATACAAATAACAACTGTTAAATCATAATACACTAATAGGAGAAAGTAGTAGGAAAGATGAGAGGTGAGAAAGATAAGATGACAAGGATAATTGCAATACAGCCTACTACATGGGCATAAGACAGTTCTGTGGGTGTTAGGTATTTAGCAGAGTGAGGGCATCGGGGAAGATAACAGAAGGATCCTTTGAGATGCAGTCATTGGTACAGACTAGGGAGAAAAGAGTAATGGAGAGAGCACACAGCCCTGGGGGGTATCTCTTATGCTAATTGAATAGATATTCAATGTGATTCTACCTAATTTCACCTGCTGCTTCCTCTCTGTTAAAGTTTATAATCCATCTACAAGTGTGGTCAGGCACAGCTAGTTGAGTCAGCATAAACAATTGTTCTCTTTCCCGTCTCTTCCTCCCTCCCTCCCTCTCTCTCTCTCAAAATGAAAAGATTTGGGATGAAACCCAATATTTCTTACCTTCCTTATAACACAGACTTTTTGCTATAAAAGCTACAGTTTTAGGAGACACTGGATATCTGATACCACTCCTTCGGCAATAAGCCTCCATCAGTATGCTCAGTTAGGCAAGGAACAATAATGATCTTGGCCCTGTGACAAAAGGCCATATAATGCCCAAATGTCAACTGAACCTTGCTTTCAGCTCTAGAGTTTTCAAAATTGCTATTTTTCTTTCTTAATACATCATTTTATTTATTTTTATTCATGCACATCATATATTTAACTATTTTAGGTATATTTAATTTTCTATTGCAGTGGTTCTCAAACTGTGGTCTGTGGATGCCTGGGAAGCTACAATATCATCACAGAGAGTCTATGAAGGCTTGAGGAAATGTTATGTTTATATCTTGAAGAAATGTTTCATTTATATCTTCAGTCTTACGGGTTTGTGGCCATGGTCTGTGGCCACAAAAGGTATTTAAAGGGGGTCCATAGTGAAGAAAAGGTTGAGAACCAGTACTCTATTGTATATTTTTCCCCATATCTGAATTCTCATTCTGTTATGAATGTTTCTTTCAGATATTTTCTCCAGGGGTGGGATTCAACCGGTGTTACTACCAGTTTGGTAACTACGTTTTGGGGTCCAGAACATTGTCTCATTTATTAATTAAATTTAGAATTTAGACTAGGGCCTTTCAAAATCTACAGGGGGAGACAAATGGTTGCGGTTCCTTAAAGTTGTAATTCCAGCTGCATGTTTTCCAGAATCCATGCAGTTGCTTTCTGCACCTGCAGCATGAATCCAAGAAAAGGCACATGTTCTGACCCAAGTTTCACAAAATCAAAAGCAAACTCCTCTCCCCGACAAAACCCCTTTTATTTAGGCTAATGTGAATTCCTATCATTCATATCAAGCAAAGTCCCCACAAATAGTCTTTTTAAAAATTTTTATTTTTTTAAATAAACTTTATTAAATACAAAAAGTTAAAATATATAAGTATACAAGCTCAAAAGATAAAGATTTATAGAAACAAACATCACAATAATCTCTGTGCTGAAACTAATTAAATTTTCCTTTAATACAATTGACAGTGAGTTAAATATTTCCTAAATTACATTATGTGGCAGTTATTTCTTGCTTCCTATAGGTTCTCTGTTATTTATGTTCTATCAAACATAATGTTCTGTTATTATAATAAGTGTATTGTTTGGAATTACTTGTTTAGTTTTAGCGATGAAGTTCCTTTTATGTTTAAAAAATGAGGGAACATAGAATAACAATACTAAATTTCCTAATCTGTCGTTGTCGTGTTGTATCGTGTGTATCGTTGTATCTGGTTTCATACAATTTGTTTTCTCGCCACCTTGATTTCCCCTTTTTGTTTTTTTTTACATTCCGCCAATCGTACACTGTATCCAGTGGAGTAAAATCTGCCTCTCCTTCCGTTTAATTTAATGTGAGTTTTCCATTTCTGGACATTCCAACAATTGTTTTTCTGAAATAATAAATTGTATTGGGGTATAACTTAGCGATTTCCAGAAATTGAAGCCAATGACAATACGTGCTGCGTAGAAGGTGGATATTCAAATATTTTTGTGGAGGGATAACCGTTCCTTTAATGATACCCAGAAGATACAATTTAGTTTCTAACTTTCAACTACCCGCCGGATGAGTTCTTCTAACCAAGTTTGATTTCTAGATCCAAAAAATTTGACCACTGGGGCCATGTCAGCCAAGATGGCAAGAAGTGACCATATTCCCTTTGCATTTCCAACAACTTGCATTGGATGTTGATTTATTCTTTGCTATTCTAGAGGGTCTAGTATGGCATCTATAATCTTATATAGGCCTTACAAGACACAGATTTAGTACTGTAGAGATTTCTCTCCAGATTCTTCCCCATCTTCTAAGTCGATATTAGGCCTGAAATTTCTTAGCCCAACCATCAATTGTCCTTTCACAAGTTTCCTCAGCTAATTCATATCCAATAGAATTATAGTAAGTTAGATAGTATATTTTTTATGCCCAAAGTATCTTATCAAATTTTAATGCTCCTTTGGTCTATTCCGAATTCTTTTAATCTTTTCATATCTATTTGGCTATTTGGAATAGACCAACGATCAATCATTAATTTTTGTTTCCGCAACCGTGGGTCGATGTTGAGCTGTCCTTCTTTGTCTATCAAATTATGAATTTTGACTTTTACTGATTCGCATTGTAAGGGGTAGAATTGCCTCGCATGGTTGTGACAACTATAGCGGAACTTGAAATGTATGGTTTTCCTAATATTCCAACCGAGGTTTGTCAAAGGATTTGCCATACTGAAGAAGAAATGATTGACTTTACTACTTGGGTTCCACAAGTAAGGGTCCATGCCACCTATTGTAATCATAGCCTTTCGATGTAGAATTCTTTTGTTCCAATTTTCACCAAGGTCTTATCCACACTAACTTGCTGGCTTAGAATGAGGTTCTCCCAGCCAGGGATCCAAAGCCACCTTGCTTTATATCTCTGATAATAAATTTTTCCATCTGACTTCTTGCTCCCAAATGATCATGTCCATTTTATCCAATTTCTGGAAAACACCAGTGTTTTCATCCAATACTATAGGCAGTATTTGGAAAAATAAGCAATTGGGGTCGACATTGCTTCCCGGTCATTTTACATGTGGCAATGCTGCCTAATAAGTTTGCATTTTGCCATAACTCCAAGATCTTCCTATGTGTGTATAGACCCTGTAAACAAATTATCTTCCTTCAAAGTCTAATGTGTTTTGGGGTCTAACCATCGCCTACCCAAATATTGTAATCTCGTCCTGGACAGGTTCCTCCTCCCAGAGAAATCTTGGTAGGCGTTTTGCCGCAAAGAAAGTGCTCCCCCCATTCGCCTGCTTTGCTATTTTAGGTATAAAGTTGCCTCTTTTTTTAATAAAAATGTCAATATCGATCATGCAGGGTATTGTGAGTAATTTGTAGTTGCTTAGCAATGGTTTTTGTGACAGAACTGAACTACAGCCCATCAAATAGATACGATCTCTGAAATGAATCTTGTGATTCTCTGCACACTCAATGGCCCGCGCTGAAGGTCCAACAGTTGGGACCCTCTGACTTATTGCACTGGTTCGGTGTTGGCTTTCCTTAAGATAATTCAGAAACATTTGATTCCTACAGTTGGTAAATATAGGAAAGACAACATGATGTCTTGTCCGTCCTAAACATACTGAACAGATTACCATGCTTAAGAATCAACATCATAAATTTCTCCTCTTGGCGAATAGATCCCACGCTTTATGCTGCGGCTGCAACATGTCAGCTATTTTTTTTTTCGAATATTCAGTCCTTTAGAAATTGGCCTTTCTGTAGGTTTAAAATATTTATCTTCGTTAATATTCCACATTCTGTGACAATAGGTGAGATGTAGCGTTGGGTTTCCTTATTCATATTTTTTTTTCCTCCTTTCAGTATTGGAAGAGTGAATACCTGATACATGCCCTTCAGTCTTCTCGCAAGACTTAACCTACGCAGCTGTCTCTCACTCACGTCTCCCCAGTTCAGTCATCTCGCTGTCTTCTTTGCTGAATCCTTAAATTAGTGGTACCTCTCAACTCAAACTGAATGGGATGACGATATGTCTAATAATGCAACCAAAGTAAAGGGCGGAGCACAAGTGCTGTGCAACTGAATTTTGCTTCTCTCTGAATCACAACTTCGGATCCATATTTAGTTTTAAAAATCAATAATTGACTCGTTACTTCTGCACTAATAAGACGACTTACCCCAGTTACAATAGTCATACAGCTCAAAACTCTTATTACCCCTCAGGAAGACTTTTCCCCTCATATTGTCTATGTGTTCTGAAAGTAGCTACAAAATTAACATACACCTCCCGGTAATGTCTCTTTTCCCCCTTTCGTGCCTCAAGATATATTATTATAAACTTAGTGCAGAGATATGGTATTCAGCTATGTCTAGACAATTCGGAGAACCAAATGGTCAAAGACGTGAAATTTGAGTCGCTGTCAGGAGCCAACATGAATACCACTACAATAGCTGACTGGAGATTTGCAGTTTCGCTTTCCACATTGGCCCAAAGATCCCCACCAAGCCACACTCCAGATGACCGAGTAAGTAAAGGAAAATTTGAATCCCACATCACTGAACTGTTGTCCACAGGGGATCCAGTGTGCCTTTTTATGATCATAGAGAAATTAAAAAAATAATTGCCATACTCGGTTGGCACATTTTTCTCAAACGCGTGAAGCTCCTGCTTAGGCAAATCGAGAATTTGTATATGTGCAAGACTCTGCGACAATCATAACAGCTTAACAGCAAACGGGGTCGTATAGGTATTTTTTCCTGATCTGACACCTCATCTGGCTCGACCTGCGGCTGTTAGTTTATCCGAGAGCAGCGATGTGCAAGCCCCGTATTAAGCCAACACATGATAAGTAAGCTCTTTGCAGAAATAAGCTCAATTTTAAAAAAAGCTAATTCAAGTAACTTTTAAAAATGAAAATGTTTAATCATCACAAGAAGCCTTCTTTCAATTCA